>JAUPFN010000004.1:7220000-7357500 GCA_036924255.1 Apodemia mormo
GAACACGACAGTTAGTAAAGGCTTATTGTTCATTGAATTAATTTGATGATTTCGCTGACGCTACATTCTTATATCACTTTGAGGCCAACCCTTAGATGAAGAAAACTACTACTCTCTTGTCAAAGGGCCGATCTCATCAATCTCCATTATATTATTTTCTTCACGACTAAGGCTGTCCACAAATTTAAAAGAGATTTTATTGTTTAGTCAATGGTAAAATTTCGATCCTGAGTATTCATACATCTACAATGTATGTAAACTTTTTTATATCATAAGATAGCAAACAAGCAGATGGGTCTCCTGATGGAAAGAGTCAACCATCGCCTATAGACACCAAAGATGTTAATGGTGCGTTGTTATCTTGTGGCGAGGTCTAATGCCACATGCAAAAGTTTACCGGCTACCTTAACCTCTAAACCGAAATATGACAGTAACTAACACTGAAGCTATTGCGGCAGGAATAGGTAAGGCGGTGTTACTAGACTCGGGCGAAACAATGCAGAACTAACATAGTAGTCACGATGGTAGTGACTCGCATAGCAAATCCGTCGCTCTTTAACGATCTGCCTGGCAGAACGGCAGTTGGTCTATTCTTTAAAGGAGCCCGGAAATAATACAGGGAATTTACATCAGTGAGATAAAATAATATATTTATTTATAAGTATACATGTGAGTGTATGTGATTTTAAATTTTATATGGTGGAGAATGATAGGCCCACAGGATAGGCCATTGTAAATTTTTTGGTTTAAAATAAAATCTTTAGCTATATTTGCTGTGTCACGCCAAAGAAGTAGATATAACTTCTTATGTGTGTACATAACAACATACATATGTTTTTGGGTGCCGTACCAAAAAGGTAAGAACCCTATTACCAACTTGCTGATGTCTGTCTGTCTGTCGGTCAAAAAGCTGTATCTCATAAACCGTGATAGCTAAAAAGCTGAAATTTTCACAAATTATGTATTTCCATTGCCGCTATAACAACAAATACTAAAAATAAAAAATGGTAATATTAAGGGGGATCCCCTTACAATAAACATGTTTTTTTCGTACTTTTTGCTTAATATTAATAACGGTAAAATTTTCACAGAATATTTAGTTGTATATTACATTTGAAAATAAATAATTAAATAAAAATAAAGCCTTACCTTAAAACTGGAACATGACAGTGACCAGCATATACCCTATTGCGGTAAGAATAAGTAAGGCGCCGGTTCAGACCCGGCCGAGCAATGCAATACTCTAGTAGCCACGATGGTAGTGACTCGCATAGCCAATCGTTTGCCTCTTACGAACTGCCTAACGCAACGACACATGATATTCTTTAAACAGATGTCGGACTAATACGGGGGAATAAAACTTCAATTTAGGGTTCAAGTGTCAAGGAAGGCCTACAGAGTGGAGCGTTTTTTATATCATAGGATAGCAAATAAGCAAGCTCTTCTGATGGAAAGAGAAAACCATTGCCTATAGACATCAACGAGGTTAATGGTGTAATGCTCCTAATGTGGTGAAACGGTTATGTCACGTACATAAGTTTACTGGATGACGTTATAATATTATACACGTCACTGCTGATAATATACATTCTAAAGCAGAACATGACGCTGATAAGGAATTACGCTATTGCAACGATAATGGATTTTTTTATATCATAAGATAGCAAACAAGCACATAGGTCTCCTGATGGAAAGAGCCAAACTTCGCCTATAGACACCAAAGATGTTAATGGTGCGTCGCTATCTTGTGGCGAGGTCTAATGCCACATGCATAAGTTTACCGGCTACTTTACCCTCCACACCGGAACACGACAGTGACTAGCACTGATTGCGGAAGGAATAGGTAAGGCGGTGATACCAGACCCGGTCGAGCCGATGCAGAACTTACCACCTAGTAGTCACGATGGTAGTGACTTCCATAGCCAATCAGTTGCCTATTACGACCTGCCTGGCAGAACGGCAGTTGGCCTATTCTTCGAAGGTGCCCAGAACCAGGATGTATATATATATATATATATATATATATATATATATATATATATATATATATATATATATATATATATATATATATATATATATATATATATATATATATATATATATATATATATATATATATATATATATATTTGTAATGTTAGTTATAATTTATATATTATGTAAATAATTATAATCACTTCATAGTATAAAACAAAGTCGCTTTCTCTGTCTGTCCCTATGTATGCTTAAATCTTTAAAACTACGCAACGGATTTTGATGCGGTTTTTTAATAAATAGATTGATTTTTAAGGAAGGTTTTAGTATATAAAACTTTTCGATATTCCCACGGGAACAAAAGCTACGCTTGTGAAACCGCGGGCTAGTTAATTTATAAAGCGGAAATTAGTATTTATTTTAATATACAAAACACGCTTTTAGCATAAGATGTTATAAGGCCATAATAGCTTACCTCGCATTACTCGGCAAAAATTATAACCTAAAATATATCTAATAACACTAAGCTCGGCTTTGTGTGTCGCTTCTATTTTATAATAAAGCTGTCGTAATGGAACTTTGCTAGATTAATCCCCGGAGAGATCTAAAGGTTCATATTATAATATAACCAACGAAATTAAATATAGTGGACTAAGTATTATACCTACATTCTAAGCAGTTGGTTTCAAACACATGTTGTATACAATGTTCATGATTATTTAAAGCGAAAGATAACACACATACAATAAGAGAATGTGTCACGGATTCAAAGTCAAAACATTTTTATCCAAATTATCCTTTACAGGCACTTTTGACGAGTCAACATTTTTTGAGTTACTACCTGCAGGCCTACTCTTGTGAACAATATAAATCTTAAACCAATATTGATAAAAACAATAAGTTTCGAATATCGTTAAAAAGCGGTACTCTTGAAACCAATATTGCCCACATTGATTCAGTATAGTAGCGACATAATTATTGGTAATAGATGATTTCGTTACACGTCAAGCTAGTGTTACAAGTGGAAATTTTAAGTACCGTTTTAAACAAAATAACGAATAAAAGCAATAATGAGTAGTTCCAAAAAATTTCGAAATCCGTGTGGCGCTGTCGCCCAATCCAATAATTGAATATAGTTGTCCAGAGTACGAAATACTTCAAAATTCATTAAATATTAATTTAAAATTGAAATCGGTTTTCAAGAGTAGCCCTTCTGATCGTAAACGCGGCCACGCACGGGATTATATTGTAAGAGCTACTATTGTAACTGTGGATATATTTGTAAGTTCTTCACGGTTTTCTAAATCATATTTTTATATCATAACAAAAACAGATGCTCTCCTAATAGAAAGAGAAACCATCGCCTAAAGACACTAAAGATGTAAAAAGATTATTACTATTCGCGTGGCGGATTAGTTATACCACATCCATAAGTTTACCTACCTTATCCTCAAAACTAAAATATGATAGTGACAAGCATTGACGCTAATGGGGCATGAATAGGCCAGGCGGTGGTACCATATACCCGGGCGAGACGTTACGGAAACTTTACCACCTAGTAGTCACGATGGTAGTGATACGTATCCAATCGTTTGCCTCTTACGACGGTTTATTTTCCAAAGGGGCTTCGGACCAAGGAAAGGGGAAGCGGTTACATTGTATCTATATGGGTGTAATTGTAAGTTCTTCAAGGGTTTTCCGAACAGATTTTCATGATATTTGACATTTTATCAGCTAATTTTTTTGCATTGTAGACTTGGAAATTTGAAAACTTGGATATTGTATTGTAGGCTGTTATATGTAGCTTATTGCTATTATATAATAATTTTCTCATACAAACGTCTAGAACATGAAATATACCACCACCACCGACTCGATGTAGTGTTGTCAAGTTTTTAAAATATTTGCTATATTTAAGGGAAATTGAAGGACATGTATAATCATTTTAAAATACTATGATATTTTTATAATAAGGATTAATTTACTATTTCTTGGTAATTTTGTTATTTCATCGATCTTTCTATATGTCTTTTTCGAAAGGGACAGGGTTTTGGTTATTTCCTATATTTTTTATTGACGAGGGTAATCAAAAATATATGAATTGTTCCATAGTGTATTTACAGGCATTATATTTTTTATATCTTATGATAGCAAACAAGCTATATATGCCCATGCCTATATAAAATCAAAAATATTAATAGTGTATTGCTATAATTGCGGGAATCTTAATGCCATATGCATAAGTTTACCGAATACCTTGCCCTTCAAGCCAAAACCCGACAGTGACAAGCACTGACACTATTGATGAGATAAGTTTGTGGTATCAGACTTGGATGAGACAATGCAGAACTCTTTTTTTAGCTACGATGATAGTGACTCGCATGCAATCGTTTGCTTTTTACAGATTACATAGCAGAACGGCACATAGTCTTTTCTTCAAAACGATTACAGACCAACACGAGGGAAAATTTTGATCTCTGTGTTTATTTATCTGTATTATAATTTTGTATTCGAATGACAAAAAGACACAGTGTGAGTACCACAGACCACATGAATACTGACACGCCGTTTGGAAGGAAATGTGTCGCCACGCATAATAATATGAGCAAACTCTTCTATTACAGTCAAAAATTTCATACATTTGTGGTTATATTATATTGTGAAAAAATAGAAATAAACTATGGTGTACTTATTTTATCGTACCGAATGAGATGTCAAGATTTAAAAATTACAATTGAAATGATTTTATTTCATCGTTAAGTAGTATAACTCTGTATTTCTGTATGTAATTGCAAGCTACGCTGACAAACTAAGAGATTGTCTAATTTGGTTTGTTTTGGCAAACAATGTGGTTCTGGACAATTTCTAGTATCTGACGATGGAATTGGAAGGTAGTCATGGGAACTTCTACACTAAACAAGATAAACCTATTGAGTTTGGGATCCTTTGTTCTGTTTTAACAAACATCCTAATGTTAGACGATTTCCGGGGTCTTAAAATAGAGCTGATGATGGAGGTCATGGGATTTTTGAAATAAAATGGAGTAAATATTTTCAAGGATTTTTTAGCATGATGGTTATCTGTGCCTGATGATAGAACTGGAAAAAGTCTATAAAAACTTCTAAGCAAATTTAGATAAACTCGTTGAGTGAAGGCTGATTGGTTTGTTTGACATACACTTTGGTGTTGAATTTAGGATCTAGGGCCTAATTCACGTAATTAAACGGCAATCGACTCGTTTAAGACTCTTACACATTTTCTTACATATTATGCCACGTCGTAGCACGTCTCGAGGTTCTGTCGTGTTTATGTGTGTGAGAGCCCTAAGCGCACTTACTCAATTACGTAAATTGGGGGGCTGATAATGAATCTAGCATGTCATGTCATGACAATTTTTAAACTAAACAAGACAAAACCATCGAGCTTGGATTCATTTGTTCTGTTGAGTAATACTCTAATGCTAAGTAGCATTTGTGTGATGAGCATAAATGTTTGTATTTTCGGGTTTGGGTATTTATTAAATATGTTCTAGTATTTATATATGTATTTCTATGAATTAGTATCGTTGACTAACACCCATAACACAAGCAAATAATTTGCTTACTTTGGGGTTAGATCAATAAGTGTAATTTGTCCCATGAGTATTTATTTATTTATTATTTATTTTGTCTTGTTCTTTAGTCTATTACAGTTGGTTTTATATAAAAAAACGCTTGGAAAAATATTTGTCTTTTTTATGAAAATTTTCTAATTCACTATAAACTCTATTGTATAATTCTAAATGATTTACATTATTACTAGCGATCTAAAATCGACAATAGACTAAACTATAAAATCTCTGACAAGTTTGGCAGCAGACTTTAACCGTAAAGAAAATAGTATAAAATATAAATGGTGTATATTATTACATGGAACTATTTCTACTACATTATTATGTATGTCATATGAATGAAGTGTCTCTAATGCTTCTCATTAAATTTAAAAATAACCATGCAACATTTCGAACTCCATCGTTTGCGTAATTGTCTTAAAATGGGGTACAAAGTTTTTACTTCACGTATTAATATCAAAAGTTATAATGAGAATAAATTCTTTGACAATACTGTCGCACGAATTTGGATGGGATTTGCAAGAAAAATCGCATTTATGGAGTTTGGAAAATAATAAACTCTAGTGTCACATAAAATTTTAGAGCTGTTAGAAACAAGTATTCAATTGTTCTAATTAATACGCCCATTAGTTACATAAATTGTACAAGTGGAATCAAGTTTCTGCTAGAGAATGGTTTTAAAAAATGATAGTAGTCACATTTTATTACACCAATGCAAACGAAAAAATTGAAAAATAATTTCCGATACATAATTTAAATTATGCAATATAGTTTTTAATTCAATATTTTCCAAGTACCTGTATATTGTATTAGTAATTATAGATGTATTCGCTTCTTGGAATAACGGCATTCAAGTTAAGACAAAACGAGATTTATGTCAATCAACTTTCTTATCTTTTTAAAGTTTCGCGACTTAAAAGGAGTAACCGAAACCCTTATAGGATTAATTTGTTGTCCATCTGTCCGTTTGTCTGCAAAAGCCTTAGTTGGAGTAGCATGAAGGTATTAAATTTGAAATTTAAGCTGTGAAAAAATCAAACTTCTGAATTAACAAAAAAATCTTTATACTGCAAACAAACGTATATTTCGACACTCTTTAGGGAATCAAAATTTAAGAGCATACTTTCTATTGACTCAGAACTATAAAATTTTACAAATAAAATTTTCTTGGACAGGGAAATACAGTACTTAAGTCCAGGGGAAAATCTGAAAGCTGTACATTTGTAATTAAATCATTTAAAAAACAGTACATAATTTATGGAAACTGAATTTTGGGAAAAGCTCGTAAAAATTGTGAGAATCGATTCCTGAACATTTTATAATATATGCTAACAAATTTGTACGAAACCTTCGATGCGCCCGACTCGCATTTATCCGGTTTTTTATACGCTGTATTTCTCTTATTTTTAATTGTATATTAAATTTATATTTTTATTTTTCAGGTTTCATTTTAAGTTGGTCCATTGTTCGAGTGGTTAGTGACCCTGACTACGCAATCGACGGGGCTCGGGTTCGGTCCCCGACGGGGACAAGCATTTGTGTGATGAGTATGTTTGTATTTCCGGGTTTGGATGTTTATTAAAAAAGACAATGTAAAGGTATTTATATATGTATTTCTACGTATTATGACTAACACCCATAACACAGGCAAATAATTTGCTTACTTTGGGATTAGATCAGTAAGTGTAATTTGTCCCGTGAATATTTATTTATTATTTATTGTAATCAAAGGATACTTTAGGATAATAAACAGATGTGATTTTGAGTTGTTTACTGATATGAATATGTGTTAATAGTATATGGTGCAACTTATTATAAAATTACTTAAACTTACTGTGAAAAGACAAATCATTACAGAAAACATTTCATAAATAAAATTAAATCTAAAATATAAAATGAAAATGATAAACTTAGGTGATTTTAAGCTGTTTATGAAAATGAGATCAAACAAACTGTTAGGGTGAAGTTCTTTAAACATTATGAACTGAACTAATTTTTAAGTTGTTTGGTGAATTCTGTAAATATTATTTGTTTATTTGGAAAACAAACAGCTTAATCCTAAAAACTACACAAAGTTTTTCTAATAACGTGCAAATATATTTATATTAATTAATTAATTAATTTAATATTATAAATGCGAAAGTTTGGATGTATGGATGGATGTTTGGATGGATGTTTGTTACTCAATCACTACTGAATGGATTTGATTGAAAGTTGGCACACACACAGATGACCTGGAATAGCACATAGGCTACTTTTTATCCCGGAAAAATTAAGTGGTCCCACGGGATTTGCCAATAACTTTTATAATGCAGCGGGCTGCATGCTGCAGCTAGTATTTTTCATATTTTTCAAATGTCTTTTCAACCTGTAGGCGCCCGGTCGGTCAAATATGACCGGTTCCTTTTTTTTTTTAATTTCTACCGGTGCTCAATGGGTAAAATATGACCGCACCTAATTTGAATTTGATTTTTTTTATATATGTTAAATATTAGCTGCAGCATGCAGCCCGCTGCATTATATGTTATTGGTGAATCCCGTGAGATCACCTAATTTTCCCGGGATAGAAAATAGCTTATGTGCTATTCCAGATCATCTAAATTTCATTCAAATCCGTTCTGTAGTTTTTGCGTGATTGAGTAACAAACATCCATCCAAACATCCAAACTTTCGCATTTATAATATTAATATAGATTTTTCTGAATAACTTTATTTTGAATCCTAGTAGACAGAAAATATATCTATCAATATTCAGTCGTTTATAGAATGATAAGATATGGTTTAATTATAGAGAAATCATATTATTTGTACAACGCGGTATCAGCGTTGGCACGGGTCAATTAGTAAATGTCACAGCTAAATATCGCGCGTGTGAGGTTGGGACTCGAAGAGTTAATAAATATAAAAGTGTTCTTAGAAAGTGGAAAATGAAAAATATTGTAAAAAATATCCTCACACTGATTCCAATCCGAGGCATGCAGGGTGAACTGACCGTCAATAAGTATTACCACGATTTACCGATTTGTTGGTTATATAGATAGCGATCTCTATCGCCGCTTTTACTTTCCAAATTTTATTTAATTACGACTATTGCTCGTTTCTTGTAATAATGTTAGACATCTTTACGTTACCTACTCATAAGGGGTTGTTAACACACCCATATCACAATCCAATCTATTATTATTAAGCTCGCCTTTTTTGTATGTTCTATACTTTCCATCGTCGGCACTTGGTGAAATTCCATTGTTACTAGACACTTTTACTATTCCACTTGTACGTTAATTTCACTTTTACACAATTTTTAATATATTACTCGACCGGTTTCACTTTTTAAAGCATCTTCAGGACGTAATATACTTAACTGATTATTATTGACTTTTTTGCCCGACTCGGGGATCAAATTCTAGATTTATTAGGTAATTATATTATACACATGCAAAAGAAAATTCTATAGTAATAATTAATTCATTCTAGGGCTGGAGTGGTTTCAGATGTAAATTTCATAAGCACAATTTCTCAAAAAATAGCAAAAATATTGCTCTCTTTAGTAAATTAAGCAGCCGTTATTACGTAAATTAAACAGCCATTATTATGTAAAATTTTCGTGTACTCTCTACAATTGTGTGGCAGTAGATCACGAGGTAGTAAAAAAATCTGCAAACGGTTGACCCTGCAGGCCATCCCTGAAACTTCCCGCTAAATTGAGGTATTTTAAGATCAAAGGAGTAAAAACTATAAGCATAGATTTTTCAGTTAAAATATCTAGTTCGTTAAAAATAACAGTAAGTACCTATTTTGACTTTCGGTAAGCTGTGTATTTTGAAAATGATGATCGATTTTGATCTTTCGAATGGCATTCTGTTCTTCTTTCAATTTTTTTTATATTTTTTTATATTATAAGATAGCAAACAAGCGGATGAGTCTCCTGATGGAAATAGTCAACCATCGCTTATAGACACCAAAGATGTTATTGGTGCGTTGTTTATGCAGAATTTCGAAGCAACGTTATAAAATATAATTTTTAAAGGGTGTAGCAGGATAAGTATGATGATTTGGCCCCCAAAGACAACTCAAGCCCAAACTTATAATATAGCATGGCCTCGATGTACGTATGCAATTTATAAGAATTTTTGTGCCGTATTCCGCTTTATTCTAGAGATATGGGTGCATGTATGATTATCCTTCAAACAGCCATATCTCAAGAACTAATTAAGCTAAATATAAAAGACCAACGTGAGGTTGTAGGTAACGTTAAAGAGTATATTCTATATTTTTTTCAGATTATTTAAATAACTACGCGCATTTATAAATAATAAATAAATATTTTATCTTTCATTTTTTTAGTGTTCTTGGTGACTTACAATCACCGAAAAATTATATGTTGTAGTACTTGATAAGCCCTACTTCCTCATGAAAATTATATTGAAAAAAAGTTGGTGCAACATTTCGAAAAAAATAAAATTCGACATGCACCTGTGTTTGCCATAGAGGAATTTTGGAAGAAACGTTAGCTAATGCTATTCAAAAATATTTTGTAGTCTCGATATTAATCATTTACAGTTGAAATTAGTTCAATAATTCATAAATTAAATATATTTATATATATATTCATGTTTCAATAATTCATAAATTAAATATATTTATATATATATTCATGTTCTATATATATTCTTAGTTATAATGTAGGAAAAAGGTACATATAAGTATTGTATAATAATTTAAAGAAATTAGTTTTGAGTACGTCAAGGGTGTAGCCCTTTATGTCATTAATAAATCTCAAAAAATTGACCGATTTTGATTCAATTAACGGTATTTGATGCAGTTTTTAAGGCAAAAAGCTGATACGTTTTTTAAATCAATTGATATATTAGCCTGAAATATGTCGAAAAATAAGTTTTTTCAAAAAATTCGTCAACGATAATTTCCGAACGGATAAACGGATTTTGATACAATTTATGTACTGGGCGCAGTTTTTTTGAAGAATAGAGCAGATTAGATTCTGTATTTGATTGGTACATTAATCTGGAAATTAAATTAAAAAAATACTATTTCGCCAATTTTTTTTTAAGTTTCTTTAAAATTTCTCACATTCTCCTAGGCTGTCGGGTCAAATTTTTAAGAAATCTAAATTGAGCGGAATCAATCAAATGGCGTCAACGGCGTTTCGATCGCTCAAGCCATTCAATAGTTATGAGATGGCATACACACATACACACACGCACACACACACACGCGCGTACATACTGACGTCATCGTGAAAATAATCGGAAAAAACGTGAAGATTTGGTAAAAACTCGATTTTCGAAAATCAAGGCAAAGTTATTAACTTTATTATCTACATACGTAGCGAAAAGTTAGAAATACTGGATAACTTAAAAATAGTTTTTTCTATACAATTACATTTATACTAATTGGGACGGAATGACGTCTGTCGGGTTAGCGAATATAATTACTATCATTACGTATTATGATTGTTTTTTTTAATTAAAAGAATAGGCAGATGACTCTTCAGATGGATAAAGATGAGAATCACGTATAGACATTATATATTCATGGTGTTTTGGCAATTAGTTTATACGGTTAATTTATTAGGTAATCTCAAGTCTATTTTTAAATTAAAAAGAGATTTAGTTTTTTTCTTTTTTTACCTCATAAGATAGCAAACCAGCAGATGGCTCTCCTGATGGAAAAATAAGCCATTCCCTATGGATACCAAAGATGTTAATGGGGCGTTGCTATCCATGTGGCGGGATGGTAATGCCACGTGCATAAGTCTACTGGCTACATTACCCTCCAAACCGGTACACGACAATGATAGGCATTGAGCTATTGTAGCAGGACTAGGTAATGCCTTGGTACCTAATATCCAGGCGAGATGTTGCGGAACTCTGTCACCAAGTAGTCACGATGGTAGTGACACGTATAGCCAATCGGTCGCCTCTTATGACCTGCCTGGTCGACAGTAGGTCTATTCTTCAAAGGAGCTTGAACCAACACGTGGAAAACAATGTTTCTTTGTTCTCCCAGTGTTGTTTGTTTAGTCCATGATTGAATTTCAATTAGATAGTTGTTTTTGGTAAATTATAATTCAGTAAATAAAATAAATAAATATATATATATATATATATATATATATATATATATATATATATATATATATATATATATATATATATATATATATATATATTCTAATCTGGCTATCGATGAAATTTAGTATGCAAGGGATTCGGAGGCGACAAATCGATCTAGTTAGGTTTCGTTTTAAAAAACGTTATTTTTTCAAAAAAAGAATACCGAGCGAAGCTCGATCATCCTATCCTATTTTTTAAGCAATCACAGTTCAGTTTTATACACTGAACGCTTCACATAACAGTTTTTTTTATATGAAAATGTGGTATGAGAACTAGTTATAAGAGTAGAGATGTAGAAATCACCAAAAAGTGCACACAGCAGATAATAATATTCATTTGATAACTGATATTCATGAAAACGATATACCGTAAAAAGTATAACGCTCTCTTGCATCCTGGTTTCAACGAGATATATTTTTAAATAAAGCGTAATTTATGTTTGTAATTTGTGTGTGTATTTCTGGGTTGTGGTGTTCAATAATAAGCACCCAAACTCAGAAATACAAATATTTATGGTCATCACTTGCCGCCTTATTACAAAAACAGGCCTAGATCTGGGTTTAAACCAAGATTAAGAAGTCTAAGCTTGTTACGGTATTAAAGTTAGTTTCAGTACTAAAATTCATTCTTATTACAAAAACAAGTCTAACCGAGGACTAGCTAATACCGAAGATAGACCTTGAATGAAAATGTATCCACAGATTATAAGCTAAAATGACTCTTAACCATTCATTCATTCACTCGGCGTAACATGCAATGTTCCTTTATAATAAACATGCTTATATGAAAAAAAAGCAAATTGTTTATTAAAAAGTGATTTATGAGTTCGAAAGTGATAATAAAATAAAAGATAGGTACAATTTTGCTATGAAAAATATCTTAAATCTGAAAACGTTGAAATTATATGAATTTTGTTTTTACACTATATACCTACATGTGTACAAGTATCGAGTTAGCGTACAACAAATTAAACTAAAAAAAACAAAACAAAAGTGTGCGACGCGCGTAATTTAATTCGAATGTTTATAATAAATACTATATGCGAAAGTAAACATTTCAATATATTTCCATAGCTAGTCTGTTTTTTTTATTATTGAAGCACAAAAACCTGAGTGCCTCAAGTAGGTACGATTAGGTTTTGTTATAAAATCTAGCATTACTTTTTTACCGTAATCAGATAGTTCTACGAATCTAAAATGGATCAAACTAAGAAAAAAGAGGCGAAAATTGGACATCTGAAGAAAAGGTAAGTCAATCAGTCAGTGCAGTCTATAGCACCTATTACTTTCAAAAATTAGCTATACGGCGAAACTTCCTCATTGCTTCTTCTTGCTGATTTGAAATAGCTGGCATCTTTATAAATCTATGGGACAATCCAGCTAAAAGCCCTGCTATTTTCTTACAAGTTTTGCTAATGGTTGACTGGTATTCACCATGTAAGTCGGCAGTATCGTCTTAAAACTACAGAAACAATAATAATATTTCAGTAAGTTCTCCAGCAATCGAAATATCCTGGCATTGCTTGTAATGTAGATTATCAAGTTTATACACTTAACTCATGATGAGCCCCATTGCGTAATGCGCAAACCACTTGCAACTCAGGACTGAGAGCCTGTCCCCGAGGGTCATGAACTAAATCCTCTCGCAATAAATCCACTATTTTGCTGGCAAACCTTTTTGTGAATCTATATTTTTTTCGAAAGTCTCCGTCATTTAAGTGAAACGGATTCACTCGACTTGGGGTCTATTAAGCCTCTGGTATGTTTCCAATACATCCAAATCTTCCAAATCCATTATATCAATTACGTTTATGACCATTTTTTAATTATTTTAATTACAAACAATTATTTCACAACAAATACGACGTTTATGTCAACTTTGAAGTTTGACGTTTTGAGCTTAGTATTAAAGTTAAACTAGAGGTCGCGGAGGTTTAGCTTTAGAACCATAGAAGATACTCGGACTAGCGCTAAACTCTGTTTTATAATAACGTTTCATCTAGTAGTAGTAATAAACCTGGTATTAAGGTCAGCACTATATTTAGACCTCGTTTTGGAATAAGGCGGATAGTGTCACACAAATGTACTCTTTGTCGGGAATCGAACTCGAGCCCCGTTGATTACGTAGTTAAGGTCACTAAAAATTCGACCACCTTGTCGGTAAATAACTTGTGTTATAATTATAAAATGTATTTTTATGCTTCAAATCAGAAAAACGAGTTTGAAGATTTTTAAAACTTGGCTTTATAATTATAGTAATTTGAAATATCTGATATTTAAGTAGTCCCAACATTTTCTTGGAGCAATAATATACTAAAATACTATTTAGGTTAACTATTTCACATTACTATCAAATAAATCAATTAAATCCCTTGAAAAAAATATTTTTGACTAAAATAAATGTTTTAAATCTATTTTCTAAGGCATTTTTTTATAATTTCAGAAGTCGGTATTTTGGCTCTACTCAACGCCAGTCTTGAAGATAACATTTCCACGGATACAGAGAACTTAGTCAACTTGATGTAAAACAGAGAGAACGGGCACTAATATTCACAGAATAAATAGCACTTAAATTACACATAGAGCAAACACAACATGCAATGGCTGTGTCTGAATTTAATGCAAATGCAAAGGTCGACAACTATAAACAGCCAAATACCAATCACTCTGAGGTTCCTTGAATATATATGGCTCAGAATTAAAATTCGAGGGATATTTAATTGCTTCAACAAAGTAATAATATTTCATGAATGTTTTCTATACAAAATATTTTCGTTCTTTTACAACTGCCGGACATCCTACAACAGCTCAATTTTTTTTCAATTTACTGGTTTCAATAGAATTCAAGCGTGTACCAGAGAATCTATAGGTATATTAATAGGTGAAGTGAAAACTTTGTACCCCTTTTCACGAAAATTGGGTGGACAAGAGAGTACGAATTTAGCAGTTTATGTGGAGAAGAAATGCAGAAAAATAATAAAATCAATCTATCTATACATATAGTAAAATCGTAGGAAAGTCAAAACTGTACATTGAATATATTTTTTAAAAGAATACTTGGGGCGAGATCTACAATCGATATCAAAGCCAAAAATATATATATACTTCAAATTTTGCATGAATATTACTAATAGGTCAGGTCAACATATAGGCTACATATTATCACGCTATCACCTACGGGGGAGGAGCTGTGCGGAGTAAACGAAGTCCGCGCGGACGAAGTCGTGGGCAACAGCTAGTACATAAATAAACTGACACTGCGTCTGATACACGCAAGTACACCCTGCGTACACAAAATATTTTGTCTGTTGCTAAAATCTGGTGTCAAACTTAGATGATTTTAATATAGTCCTGACGATGGACTATATTAAAAAACCTTATGTGATAAAATTTTCCAATTAGATTATGTTTTAATATTATTTGTCGATTAGATTATACTTTAATATTATTAGAATTACGGTTGATTTTCAACTACCGGGCGATCGCTTGTTCTAATACGGATATATAAGTTTTACCTTAGTTAAAGTCTTTTGAAACAGAATTTATCTCTAGTTAGGAAATTTATTGCTTTGTTCAACACAACTAGACAGTTAAAATAATTGTCTCTTTCGAATGCAATTATAAATAGTATCAAATATATTTATCTTTACAGATCTTTATCTAGTTTATCTCGTATATCAGGGGAATCTCTTTATATTATACGTGGAGGAGAAACTTGGTATTCCTTTTTAAGACAATTGTGCGAACGGTGGAGTACAAAATTTGGCATTCGAAAACGTCACAAAAGGAAAGGCCCCAATTGGACCAATAAGATCTATTTTCATTCATTACATTGCATTGTACATAAAGGTAACATATTATGTATAATGTGGTGAATGTTTATAGCCTGTTCTGAACGCTATGCGTGTAAATTTTATCACGAATTACTTTATTTAAAAGTTCATCAAATTGTATCCATTCGGAGACTTCCGCCTGTAACTTTTTTTCCAAAGAGAGGTAGTCCAAGCGTTTGCATGATTGAGTTCTTTCTGACGTGATGATGAGGATGTATTTTGCTACGATGTTCAACGTTAAATGTGTAATATGAAATATGATTAACATCTAGCCATCCGAGTTCTACACTCAATAAAAAACAGATTAAAAATAGGCTGGTCATCAATTCGTGGTATCGTCATATCAAGTAACGTCCAGTTTCATGGTCATTTGGAAAGTAAAACAAAGCTGGCGTCCAAGAAACTTTGTGTTCTGAATAGAGCGAAACAATACTTCACACTAGCGGACCGTTTGCAATTTTATAAGTCACAAATCCTGCCTCATATGGGGTACTGTTCTCATCTTTGGGGAGGGGCCCCATTAACATCTTTCGTATCGACGCGATAGCTGTTACTTTCTATCAGGGGAGCCATCGACTTGTTTGTTGTTTGATATGTAAAAGAGCAGAATTTCCGTTTGGTAACTTATAATTTTATTTTCCCAAGAAAATCTTGATCATTTGCATCAAAATAAATAATTATTGTCGGACAAATTATTATAAGTATTGATTTAGCCCCAAACAAATCAAATTAATTGCTTGTGATATGAGTTTTATTCTACGATATTAATGCATAAAAAGTATCTATATAAATACTAAAATACATTTATAAGCACTCAAACCCAGAAATACATACATATATACTCATCACACAAATATTTGTCTTTATAGGAAATCAATTCCGAGCTCTATTAACCTTCGTAGTCATTAAACTTTCCACCAACGGGGTGGATAAGTCAGAATAAAAGTATTTTTCAGGTAAAGTAAAAGAAAAATATAAAATATATTTTTCTTAAAGGATTCAATTATATTCATCGCGAGTGCTAAGGTACCCTAATACATACCGGTAATAGGTTTTACTTTGGTTAAAATCGTTTGAAACAGAATGCCAACGAACGTGCCACAGACGTTTGCGGTGGCAATCAAACAACATTTATACATTTTTCATGAGCGCACATTCTAGTTTATTTCCCTGTTCACCACTAAAATCTTGACCTGATAGTCCGCAGGATATCACACTATTTATCAAATGATGAATACATACTCGAAACTTTATGAGTGACTTTCTTTCGGTAAGCGAATTTTCTATGAATGACTTTTCGAAAACGCTGCATTTTATCAGATGAAAAATCAAATATGGTGGATTCATAAGTTTTTCTCTTTTGATATATACTTAATTTTAAAGCATTAATTAAAAATTTAATAATCATTTCAGAAAAAAATTACACATTACCATCAATTCAGAATACTGCAACGATAACCTTGTCTACTACCTTGAAAATATCGTAATTAAGCATTTGTATTTGGGACAGGAACCAATACCTACACATACAGTTAATTTTTGTTACACATATATATATATATATATATATATATATATATATATATATATATATATATATATATATATATATATATATATATATATATATATATTCTTTTATGTATACCAAAAACAGGTAGTAAACGGGTCAGCTAGTAAACTATAATAATAAAATAAACATTACATTAATTGAAGTCAAATATAATTTAACAATATAAATATGCATTAACTATCCAAATAAGTAAATTTATAATGATGTACTGACATATGTATGCAAAGAAAAAAGAAAAGTTCAAAATAAGTGCTTAGCTCAGACATAAACCATTAACCTCTAGAAAGTACTTTTCAGATTATATCTAAATGAAAATTTAGGTTAAAGCTTTCATTTTTCGGCCGGGAGTTCATCTCATAAACGAATAACCTTTAGCATGAAGAATTTAACGTAAGACCTGAATAGTTAGGCTAAAACAAAAGCAGGGAATCAGGAGTTCACGAGATTTTCATGATATTTAGCATGGATATAGTTGAAGATCCGGAATCAAACATAGACTAATTTTTTTACCAAAAATCTGTCCCTAGAGGGCTCAAATAGCGGATGAAATTTTTATTAAAAGCTATTTGGACGACTTATTAATATACTCGCGGGCGAAGCTGCGCGGGTCAGCTAGTAATGTATAAATTTTAAGATCTCATGTGTGTGAACGAGGAAAACGGTAAGTAATAAAAGCGTTCCCTCCAGATTAAATTAAACATGATTTATTTACACAACAAATATTTATTACAGCTCCTTTTAACTTGATAGCATCTATTAAGTGAAGTACATGTCGAATTATAAAGGGGTATCATCGTGGAGGATACGATATTACGGAACATGTGTATACTCCATCCACTCAAAGCGTTTTATCAGATTTCGAGAAATAAATATAGGGATGTTTATTATTAGTTAAATTGTCTACATCATTGCCTCGAAGGACGACGTAACTTCCATCCTCATCACCTCGATGTCTGAAAATCCACAATCGTGCACTTTTGTCAGCACTTTTTACCTCGCACTACTCCTTTGTGGAATCAATTGTCCGCAGGGGTGTTTCCGAACGGATACGACTTGGGAACCTTCAAGAAACGAGCTTATTCATTCTTAAAAGGCCGGCAACGCAGCTGCAAGACCTCTGGTATTGCAGATGTTCATGGGCGGCGGTGTTCACTTACCATCAGATGCATCCTCAGCTCGTTTGCCCCTTCTACTATAAAAAAAAACGTAAAGCTGTCGGGCAGGATATTAGGCTCAATGCATGAATCAAGAAAATATGATGTTAAGGTTTTTTCAAGAGAAAATCTCTTTGGCTTTTAAAATGCATAGAAATTGTTTGTTTAAGATGATATAAAACTATACATCAGCGGAAATTAAAAACGAATACAGATATTGGTTTTGGTCCGGGCACCCTTTGACGTATAAACCAAGTACCGTTCTGCCATGCAGGTCGTAGAATGCGACCGATTGGCTATGTGTCACTACTAGATATGCAAATTATTGTTAAATTAGTTTAACTGTTATGTTGTTAAAGTTAATTAATATTTAACAGTTATTTATTTATGTTATATTATATCAGTAGCCTATACATATAGTAAGCATTAGAAGCAGTAAAAACACGAAGCTACCAAAAAAGGTCCTCTAGAATACTTTTAATAACTTTTAACCGTTATTATTATCACGGCCTAATAACAGTATTATCCTAAATCGGGTTAGCGAGCAAAAAATAACGGTCCTTCAAATATTTTTTATAACATTGTTATCATATATCAAATTATTGGTAATTTTAGTGATGCATAAAAATTACTTTTAACAGTATTTGCCAATATAAATAACAGTTGCTAATTGTTAAAATAATTTAGTACGAAATTTAATATGTTAACTGTTAAATGAACCATGCCTAGTCACCACCATTGTAACTACTACGTGATAGAGTATCCCAATGTCTCGCCCGGGTATGTCATACCAGCGCATTGCGGCAGGAACAGGTTTAATTCTTAATTCATCGCGTTTCTAAAAATCGTGTTAATGCGATTGCGGAAGGCAATGCTATTTTTCCCCGTGTTGGTTCCGGGCTCCTTTGAAGAATAGGCCAACTGCCGTTCTGCCGGGTAGGTTGTAAAAGGCAACCGACTGGTTATTCGAGTCACTACCATCGTGGCTACTAGGTGTACAGTTGTGCATTGTCTCGCCCGGGTCTGGTACCACCGTTTTACCTATTTCTGCCGCAATAGTGTCAGTGCTTGTCACTGTCGTGTTCCGGTTTGGAGGGTAAGGTAGCCGGTAAACTTATGCATGCGGCATTAGACCTCGCCACAAGATAGCAACGCATCATTAGCTCTTTTGGTGTCTATAGGCGATGGGTGATGCTTTCCATCATTATCGTGTTCCGTTAAACTTATGCATCTGTCATTAAAACTTCGTCCATTTACATATTTAGTGTCTATAGGCGAATAATGCACCGTTTATATTTTACCATTTACGTCTATAGTCTATAAGCGATGATTATTTTTTACCGTCAGGAGCGCCATCTGCTTGTTTGTCAACTTATGATATAAAAACACCAACAAAGTTTTTCACACTTATCCGTGAAATATCTCTTGTTGCATATTACCTAGGATTAATGATTTTAAACTACCTCTTATACCGTATTTTTACTAATAATTGAGTCCATTGAGGTGAATAGACGTGATTAATTGAATTTATTAAGGAAACAAATCGGAACGAGACTAAATAATTACGAAGGAGAATAGAATTCGTTTTCGCCTTAATCTTAGTTAATTGAAACTAATGGTGATGTTAAAATGTACGGAAAATTCTACTAATAGTTGAAATGTATGTATGTTTGGATGATAATTACTCAATCGAGCAAAAATGGCTGAACAGAATTGGTTGAAATTTGGCATTGAGGTAGGTAGTCTATATCCACACAATACTATAGATACCATATGTCTCAAAAAATGTTCTTAGTGTGGAATTAAACTGTATTTATATCACACAGTGAGCTTCAGTGAGCAGTAAGTTTATATAGGGTTCCATACCCAAAAGGTGATAAATGGAATTACCTTCACAGGACTCTATCTCTTGAATGGAAATAAAGGCTATTTATGTGTCTTAGCACTGATCCTGTATTAGATAAAAAATTTAGAAACTATACAAAGAAAAAATTTGACATGAATGGATTAGAAATAGCAACCTTAGCTTCGCTAGGTAACATTCTGACTGATGAGATACGTGTCAGTGGTTCAATGAGTCAAAATTCTCTTTTGCTTTGTAATCGATTCCATCGACTGAACTAATTGCTAGATATACATACGTTAAAATAAGTTCATCATTGCAGATGAAATTCACATTTATATATTTACCAGCTGACACAGGCAGCTTCGTCCGCGAGTAACTTACCATGTCGTTGAGATAGTTTTTCATACAAATGTCATCCCCTATTTCAACCCTTTAGGGGTTGATTTTTGAAAAAAGAATAGCCTTCGTTTGACGCTGGATTTTCAACCACTTCCATACTAAATTTCATCAAAATCGATCCAGCGTTTTAGCCGTGAAAGCGAAACAGACAGACAGACAGACTTTCGCTTTTATAATATTAAGTATGGAATAGTATAAATTAGTATGGACAAGTATGGATTTTTTATTGTATATCTTACATTAAAAAATAAATATATAAAAATGAATTTAATTATTAAAATTGCAAACAATCAAATGGTTCTCCTGATGAGAAGATACATCCATCGCCTATAGACACCGAAGATGTTAATGGTGCGTACTATCCTTGTTGCGGAGACGTATAAAGTCTTTACCGTTAGCAAATAAAAAGATTATCGGCTACCTTATTCTCTAAAGCGGAAAATGACAGTGACAAGTGCTGACGCTAATAACATGAAGACAATGGAACTCTACCATCTAGTAGCTATTATGGTAGTGACTTGCATAGTCAAATCGTCTTTTATAAACTGCCTGGCAGAACGGCAGTTAGCTTATTCTTCAAAGGAGCCCGGCCCAACACGGAGAGAAATATGATGCTTCACTAATATGACTTTATTAGAAAAGTCGTACAGAAAAGTGAAAATCTTAAGCGAAACATCAATACTCAAGAAGAAATTTGGGCTCATTTTCTTATTAGTGAAACCGAGTCTTCTAATACATACAAATATTATAAATGCGAAAGCAATTTTCTGTATCTTACGCTTTCATGGCTTTTAATATATTTGGTGTCTGATGGTTGACGTTTACCATCAAGAAACCCATCTTTTTTTGTCTATCTTATGTGTTTGTTATCTTCTGATATCAAAATGAATACCTAGTGAATAATTCTGTTGTATCATAAACGTAAGATGTAATATCAATATTAATATCTATATTAGATGAGTACATATATTAATATTAACATTTAGGTATTGTACATTTTAACTTATGCATGTGGCATTAGACATCGCCACAAGATAGCAACGCACCATTAACACCTTTGGTGACTATAGGCTCTGGGTGACTCCATTAGGAGACCCATCTGCTTATTTGCTATCTTATGATAAAAAAATGATAATATAGTTTTTAATTATTATAATGACAAAGAAATGAGTGAAATCTGTATTAAAAAATTGTTATTATATTATGAATTTAATTAATTTCGATACAATACATTCAGTTTTTATATATTTATTTAAAAATATTCTACTTATTAAAATAAATAAATGACTATTAATAAATTGATAAAGTATTTTCATTAATTGTTAAATCAGAATAAATCTGTACAAAATGTATAAAAGTATGTTTAATGAGTAAAATAGTAAGATTTTATGTAATGGTGATATATGGTGATATAAATAAAGTAATTAATGTTTTTGAAAAATCTGTATGCCAAATAGCCAGATAGTGGACATCAATTGGAACTAAAACAACTATGTACACTTATTACAGAAATAAAATTATTTATTTTATTTATTTAGCTTTATTGTACACCTTAAATTAATTTGTACAAAAGGTGAACTTAATGCCTAGTGGCATTCTGCTCCAGTCAACCTTTAGGCCAACAGAGAGTACGTATGCGATGTCCCTAAATTGTAAGGATATTATGTAGCTCTAAGCAAATCCTAAAATATACTGCATACACTATACGTAATATAATATAACTAGCTGACCCGGCAAACTTTGTTCCGCCTTAATGGCAATAAATAAGCAGATTTATTTTTTAATTGGAAAAAAAAATCGTATCCTGTCCTTCTCCTGGCTCTAAACTACTTCCCTGCCAATTTTCAGCTAAATCGGTTCAGCCTTTCTTGAGTTATAAGTGGAGTAACTAACACGACTTTCTTTTATATATATATAGATTAGATGTTATTATTAATAATAATTGCTACAACGAATAATGATACAAAGAATTTGTTGCTTGTTTACTAAGTGTGATCTTATCAGGAGCTCATAAGTCATAACACTGTTATTGATATCGTGGGTTTTGTGGAAACAAATTTATTTATGGTATCTAAAGCGAAATTTGTACAATATAACTTTTTGTGGTATCGAAGCAATATATTTTAATTGTTTAATAAGGTTATAAATTACTTGTGTCGTATTCAATCATAAATTCGTAGTTTAATAATAATAATTGAAGGATATATATCTAAAGAAATCACATAATTTTTGGTGAATCTGGAAAGAAAATTTATTACACTTCAATGATCTTGCTCTTTGTGTCAATCAGTAGTATCTTTTTGTAAAATATGTAATTTAAATTTAAATAGAATTCATAAAAATGTTTTGAAAAACAGATGATTGTAAAGATCCCTTAGTGACTTAAAAGAAACATAGTGTCCAAGAACGAATAATTAGTTAAATAAAATAAGTACCTTTTTCATTTTTTTTCATAAGATAGCAAACAAGCATATGACTTTCCTGATGTCAAGAGTCAATAATCACTTATAGACACTAAAGATGTTCATCATACGTTGTTATCAGTGTAACAGAATGGTAATGCCACATATTTTTCTTTATCACGTCATAAACGTATTATGAACGTATCTTAATAATAATTAACCATGTTTTTGTACGTTATGGTTTAGTTTCGACTAGTGCTCCGCTTTACCGACGAGAGTTGGGGTCTTAGGAAATTCAACATTAAGACCACAGCTTTAACGTGTAAAATTGAAAAACATGCTACTAATAAAGAGAATGCTTCTTTTATCATATTTGTTATTTGAATTTTCGCATAGAGAATTCAAATAAAGAATATGATAGAACAAGGAATGCAGTCGCTTTGTTGACAAAATTTGTAAAAGTTATACAATTCTATGAACTTGTTTACGGAAGAAAACAACAAGAATGTTGACTAAACGTTATGTTACCATCTTCTTTAGTCTGGTTTTTCAATAATTAAAAAAAATTAGATACTATTTTTTTTTCTTTTGTAAACAAAAAATGCCGATGTATGACAATATTTTTCAATTATATAAAAACTGCACTAAATATGATGCATTTTGATCATTTTGATCGTGCTTTCTAATGACTGATATGAGCAAACATAACAATATATGAGCAAAGATGTAAATATTTTGTTTATTCAAATCTAGAAAGACTCTAACATCCTCTGAATACACATTATCACGTCATTATATTAGGTATGTGAAATGTTTATTTACAAGTATGATAATAATTTAAGATATTTGTACGTATAACTTAGATTATCATCCACATAATCACGAATTAATGACTACTAATAAATAAGTATCCCCATGTTGGTTCCGGGTTCCTTTGAAGACTAGACCAACTGCCGTTCTGCCAGGCAGGTCGTAAAAGGCGACCGATTGGCTATGCGAGTCACTAACATCGTGGCTACAAGGTGGTAGAGTTCTGCATTGTCTCGCCCGGGTCTGGTACCACCGCCTTACCTATTCCTGCCGCAATAGCGTCAGTGCTTGTAGCTGTAGAGTTCCAGTTTGGAGGTTAAGCTAGCCGGTAAACTTATGCATGTGGCATTAGACCTTGCCACAAGATAGCAACGCACCATTAACACCTTTGGTGTCTATAGTCGATGGTTGACTCTTTCCATCAGGAGACCCATCTGCTTGTTTGCTATCTTATGATATAAAAAAAAGCAAAAGCACTACTTTTCACAAAACATTTTCCCCGTGTTAGTCCAGGCTCCTTTAAAAATTGTTAAATTAATGCTTGATTAGCATAATAATATATTAAAAAAATATTGGACTCCGGCTTTTATTATCTTTGGACTGAACGAATCTGTACATAAGAATAAAAAAAAATAGTATGCAAAATTAATAGTATGTTAATGTTCGAAAAGATGTATATTTTCAAAATGATTATCGGTTTTGATCTTTAAAATGGTATTTGAAGATTATGGTATTTTTAGTAGAAAAGCTGACGAGACTTTTAAATAAATCGGTATATTAGCCTGAAAGTAATTTTAAAAATATGAAGTAAGTTTGCTGTAAACAACGTTATTTTAATATTTGATAAGCTGTAATTTGTGAAAATTAAATTCGATTCTAAGTTTTGAAACGGCATTCGACGTGGTTTTTTAAGTACTAAAATACTGTAGAAGATTACACTAAGTAATTTTATTCTACTAATTTTAAAAATGCGAACTTGGTTAGTATGTGTATGTTTGTTTGTTAATATATTTTATACTTTTATAAAAATACCATACTGTAAAGTATCGTACTTTTATAAAGTTTTATAGCACTTATTATTATTAACATTATTAAAATAAAAATTGAGTATTAAAACAGTGCAAGTGCCTTTACATAATTATAATGAAGTTTGTTAATCCTTCACGCTAAAACTACTAAAACCGATTGGTCTGTAATTTGGTAGATAGATGGCTTAGGCCCTGGAAAATAAGGTGATTTTCAGATAGTTAAACCCCGACGTACAGCTAGTACATAATATTCTGAAAATATTATAACTACAATTTTGGGGATCGCTGTTTTCACCAATCTTCGCCTCTGAATATTGTCAGATATATCGAATTTATCAAAATATATCGAACTATTTTACAGTTTTTGCAAGGCTAGTAAAACTATTTTCTTCCTTCTTGCGCGTCTATGGATATCCATTCTATACAGCGATATGGATCAGTCGGAAATCTTTAAATACAATATAATTTTTTTAAATTATATTTTAATTGCTCCATGCATTTCTTGTTCCAGAACAAGTGATATTCGGAGAGATTGTTAGTTATGTGATCGCAAATATTAGCTAAAAGTATATTTTTTTAAAATATTAATTTTAGGCACTGTGAAATAGAAACTAACATTTGCTTAACGAAAGAAACACTCCTTTTGAAATCACACTTTTACGTTGGTTTTTTCTGCAGTTTTTAAAAGCAAACTGGTGGCTAGACATCTATTTGTGCTCTTATTTCATTATCCACATTTGAGGCTGTGATCTTGAATCTTATTATTCTTGATCGAAGTCTTAGGCCATTAGCACCGTTCCGCCACTGTGGTGCGAATGGCTCCATTTAGAAACGGTATTTAGGCGAGTCGCACCGAACGGTTCGAATCGCTCATGGTGTGAAATGACTAGACCCCATTTTTTGGTCTTCATTGGCTTTAGAACCGAATAGAACAACCAGTAGGTAAACATTTTAAAAGTTTGCTATTTTATGAATCTTTGTAAAAAAACAATGTTGCCAACTTAATATACGTAAAATTATATATAGGGAGATTGAAGAACAAACCACTCTTATACTTTCAATCGATCATAAGTTGCCATAAATGAAATATTCATAAGGTGCTGAATCAATTGAGCTAGATAATTAAGTTGGAGGCTATATTACCCGATCAAGAACAGATTAATTTTGATTTATTGAGATTGCTTTTACCTGCAGTTATTGGCTTAAATAGTGTATTTCTGACGTATACATCTCGTTTGATTGCTCTATGCATATTCAACGTAAATTCTAATATTGTTATAAATAATATTGCTCGTATGTTTAGATGTTTTCCTTCTTGTCAGTTCTGGCTTTCTTTGAACTATTTTCCCTCCTGCTACGTAGATTTTAGCAGCTCAAAGATATGGTAAAAGTGTTGCTGCCACTGTGATTACTAGAAGATAGAGTTTTGTAACGAATTACAAAGGTTTTTTACCACCTTACCTTTCTTTTTACAATACCGTCAGAGCTTGTCAGTTCTTTATTTCAATTTAGAAGGTAGCCAAGAAACTTAAGCATGTGGCGTTACCATCCCACCTTACGAATCACAGTGATGCATTAAAATCACCATTAGTCACCGTGTTGGTGTTAGAATTCTCCATTGTCTCGCCCGGGTCTGGTACCAACCCCTTGCTAATTCCTGCTACAATAGCATCAGTGTTTGTCGCCGTCGTAATCCGGTTTGGAGGGTAAGGTAGCCGGTAAAACTTATACATGTGGCATTAGACCTCGCCACAAGCCTATAGACACCTTTGGTGTCTATAGGCAATGGTTGATTTTTTTTTTATAGAAGTGGGGGCAAACGAGCAAGAGGTGCATCTGATGATAAGTGATCACCGCCGCCCATGGACATCTGCAATACCAAAGGTCTTGCAGTTGCGTTGCCGGCCTTTTAAGAATAAGTAAGCTCTTTTCTTGAAGGTCCTTATGTCGTATCCATTCGGAAATACCCCTACCGGTAATTAATTCCACAACAGAGTCGTGCGAGGAAAAAAGTGTCGCGAGAAACGCACAGTTGTGGATTTCGAGACATCGAGATGGTGAGGATGGAACTTTAAATTTTGACGCGATGTCCGATGGCGGAATTCGGCGGCAGGAATTATTCCAAACAACTCGTCGGAATACTCCCCATGATAAAGACGATAGAAGACGCAGAGTGAACCTACATCTCTGCGTAATGCCAAAGAGTCGAGCTGTTCCGAAATAGCCTGGTCGTCAACGATTCGAGCCGCTCGACGCTGTATGCGATAAAGAGGAAGAAGCTGGTATTGGGGAACTCCGGCCCAGAGATGAGAACAGTAATCCATGTGAGGCCGAATCTGTGCCTTATAAAGTTGAAGGCGATGGGCCGGCAGAAAGTACTGTCTCGCTCTGCTGAGCACACCGAGCTTTTTAGAGGCTAATTTAGCCTTGCCTTCCAAATGACCGCGAAACTGAACGTAATTCGATATGTCGACTCGCAGGATTCCGACACTAGCTGAGGCTATCAGGAGAGTATCCCCAAATCGAGGTGATACGACAAAGGGTGCCTTTTTTGCGGTGAACACGCAAAGCTGTGTCTTCTTGGGGTTAAAAGTGACCAGGTTTTGACGACCCCATTCAGAGACATCGGTAAGTCGATTCTCGATTTCAGACAGAGAATCATGGTGAAGCACTTGTTGTCTCCTTGGTATCTCGAAGGCCTTTGACAGAGTCTGGCATGATAGTCTTATTGGCAAACTTTCATCGTATGGTCTGCGTACTGGTCTCTGCGCCTGGATCTCAGATTTTCTGAGTGGCCGGTCAATTAGAGTAGTCGTCTACGCCTGCTCGTCCGACCAAATGGCTATAAATGCCGGAGTCCCTCAGGGATCAGTTCTCTTCGCAACCCTATTCCTACTACACATTAACGATCCGCTGAAGCCCGGTATCTATGAGTACGCAGACGATAGCACTATTGTGGAGAGTTACATATCCAACGCGCGAGTTAGTACGGTGCAAATCCGGACTCTCAGAGAGGCAATGGTCGATCGTATGAACCTGTCCTTGCATTCAGTCTCCGATTAAGGCGATGCCAATCTGGTCAAGTTTAATGCGGCTAAGACCCAGGCGTGTCTATTTTCCGCTAAGCGGAGTCCATTCCACCTATCTTCGTCTTTCCAGGGTGTGTCCGTGCTGATAACTGACCACCTCAAGCTACTTGGTATCACCTTAACGCCTACTCTCAACTTTGGTTAGTATATTGAATCTCAAGCCCAAGTTGCCTCAAAAAAACTTGGTATTCTGTCGAAGGTGAGACAGTATTTCAGCCCGGGACAATTGCTCAACCTTTATCAAGCACAAGTTATTTCTGGGGTGAATCCGCCAAATACCAGCTGAAGACACTTAAGGCGATAGAAAGGCGTGCCAAGAGGCTTATAAACGACGATGATCTAGTGAGCAAAAACTCCAAAGCCTCGCTCATCGACACAGAGTGGCTAGTTTCGGTTTTTTTATCGGATACACTTTGGAGAGTGCGCTGCGGAATTGCACGATTTGATTCCGCCATCCCCGTTTTTCTATCGATCGTCGAGGCGCACAGATTCTAGGCATCGCCATATGGTGGACGTTCCACGTACCCGGGCAAAGCGGTTTGACTCAACATTCTTCGTTCGAACCGCAAAGGACTGGAACATGCTTCCTGAGTCTGTGTTATCCGACGAGTACAATCTAGGGATCTTGTGAAATGTTTAACTGTTGCATAACGTAACTCAAAGGGTGAATTATTATAAACCACAGTACATTATAGTCAGTTGTCCACTCGCCTTATTCATTGTTCCCTCCCAGCAAAGATCAGGTCCTTAGAAATAGCTCGAGTGTATACAGAGTGTTCATTATTTATTAGTGAAGCAACGTTGCAATAGAAGAATTCATTAATATTTCAGGATAGCAAATAAACGGGATCCCTTTGCTTGGACTAATTTTTTTTTGTTCTAATTTAATTTGGCATGACGAGTTAGGCATATTTTTTGTCATTAATAATAATTTGACGCAATTGTATTTTGGTATGCTATTTAAATACGCCTAAATATAATTTGGCTAATGTGTTTTGCGTTGACTTTGATTGGCATAAAATTATAAGGCATATTGTTCAATCGTTTATAAGGCATAAAGAACAAAAAGCATAATGGCAGAAGAGATTACACAATTATTTGTATTTATTTATAACTAGCTATTGCCCACGACTTCGTTCACGCGGACTTCGTTTACTCCGCACAGCTGCTCCCCCGTAGGTGATAGCGTAATAATATGTAGCCTATATGTTAACCCGACCTATTAGTAATATTCATGCAAAATTTGAAGCAAATCCATGTAGTACTTTTTGAGTTTACCTCGGACATACATATATACAAACAGACAAACAGACAAAGAGACAAATAATCAAACAGACAAACAGACAAACAGACAAACAGACAAACAGACAAACAGACAAACAGACAAACAGACAAACAGACAAACAGACAAACAGACAAACAGACAAACAGACAAACAGACAAACAGACAAACAGACAAACAGACAAACAGACAAACAGACAAACAGACAAACAGACAAACAGACAAACAGACAAACAGACAAACAGACAAACAGACAAACAGACAAACAGACAAACAGACAAACAGACAAACAGACAAACAGACAAACAGACAAACAGACAAACAGACAAACAGACAAACAGACAAACAGACAAACAGACAAACAGACAAACAGACAAACAGACAAACAGACAAACAGACAAACAGACAAACAGACAAACAGACAAACAGACAAACAGACAAACAGACAAACAGACAAACAGACAAACAGACAAACAGACAAACAGACAAACAGACAAACAGACAAACAGACAAACAGACAAACAGACAAACAGACAAACAGACAAACAGACAAACAGACAAACAGACAAACAGACAAACAGACAAACAGACAAACAGACAAACAGACAAACAGACAAACAGACAAACAGACAAACAGACAAACAGACAAACAGACAAACAGACAAACAGACAAACAGACAAACAGACAAACAGACAAACAGACAAACAGACAACAGACAAACAGACAAACAGACAAACAGACAAACAGACAGACAGACAGACAGACAGACAGACAGACAGACAGACAGACAGACGGACAAACGGACAAACGGACAAACGGACAAACGGACAAACGGACAAACGGACAAACGGACAAACGGACAAACGGACAAACGGACAAACGGACAAACGGACAAACGGACAAACGGACAAACGGACAAACGGACAAACGGACAAACGGACAAACGGACAAACGGACAAACGGACAAACGGACAAACGGACAAACGGACAAACGGACAAACGGTACAAACGGACAAACGGACAAACGGACAAACGGACAAACGGACAAACGGACAAACGGACAAACGGACAAACGGACAAACGGACAAACGGACAAACGGACAAACGGACAAACGGACAAACGGACAAACGGACAAACGGACAAACGGACAAACGGACAAACGGACAAACGGACAAACGGACAAACGGACAAACGGACAAACGGACAAACGGACAAACGGACAAACGGACAAACGGACAAACGGACAAACGGACAAACGGACAAACGGACAAACGGACAAACGGACAAACGGACAAACGGACAAACGGACAAACGGACAAACGGACAAACGGACAAACGGACAAACGGACAAACGGACAAAAGGACAAACGGACAAACGGACAAACGGACAAACCGACAAACCGACAAACCGACAAACGGACAAACGGACAAACCGACAAACGGACAAACGGACAATCGGACAAACGGACAAACGGACAAACGGACAAACGGACAAACGGACAAACGGACAAACGGACAAACGGACAAACGGACAAACGGACAAACGGACAAACGGACAAACGGACAAACGGACAAACGGACAAACGGACAAACGGACAAACGGACAAACGGACAAACGGACAAACGGACAAACGGACAAACGGACAAACGGACAAACGGACAAACGGACAAACGGACAAACGGACAAACGGACAAACGGACAAACGGACAAACGGACAAACGGACAAACGGACAAACGGACAAACGGACAAGCGGACAAACGGACAAGCGGACAAACAGACAAAAAGACAAACAGACAAACAGACAAAAATTCTAAAAGCTATACTTTTGGCTTCGATATCGATTAAAGTAGTCTTTTAAAAAATATTCAGTGTACAGTTTTGATTTTCCTGCGATTTTGTTATATGAAAAAGAATATTAATTGATATTTTCGAAAATATAAACGAATCAAAAATACGTTTACATATAGAATTACATTACATTGGCCGTGGGTAATGTAATTCTATATGATGAGCACTTATGATCTGTTTATATTTTTAAAAATGACAGTGGAACGTACTAGTTTAAAAGTTTATATTACATAATTGATATGCATCAAAAGTTAAAGAAATTATCAATATTCATAGACATCCATGCGACAAATATTATAAAAAGTTTTAATCGTAAAAGTTTTAACGTTATTTTACTTAATTTTATAATACGTACTTAATTTAAACTTAAACATTTTCGTAATAGCTTGCAAATATGCAAATTTTGAAGCCAGAACATTTTTATTGTTAATATTACAAATATTCAATTCAATTCAATGCGATTATGTGTGTGGGTTAGGTTAGATTCAAACCAGAAATTGCTCTACGTCGTGCTTCATAAAATATCCTGCGGACGTTGGGCTGGGTTACTCATCGCCCATTATACGTAAGATCCAGAGATTGAGTGATGTTCCGGTACATCACTCGGTGTATATCCACCTTACGCAGAAATTTGATGGAGAAGCTCTTCTGCAAGAAATACAGTTAGGGGGACTGTGGCAGAATCTTATCTTCGATCCCATGGCCTGAGGTTTGAACACCATGAAGTTTTGGTTGGTAAGCCTCCTGAGGCAGTCAACATAACAATCTTTAACCTAACGAGAGGGTACCCATAAGGGGTATTTCCATGAAAAAAAAAATAGGTTAGATAAGACAGCACCACGCAAAGGCGCAAGTGAAGCAAGCGTGCCCTGACAAAAGTTGTCGAGCGCTAGATCCACTCTATTATTCGTATTATTGAACCATATGCATTAGGTTAGATTAGAACGGTGACCACCATGCGGAGGCGAGGTGGCCACTGTACTGGTAATGCAGTAACGGCCGCTGAGCGCCAGGACCCTTCTGTTATTAGTGTTATTAAACCATTTGGATTAGATTTATATAGAACATTCACCACCACACGAAGGCGAGCGAGCTAAATGAGCGTGCCGCAGCAGCAGCCACCGAACGCCAGATCTTTATAGTATATGTTTGAATTAATAAAAATGACGAACAGTTTTCTGTTTGTAGGTCTAGACTCCCGTTAAAGAATAGATCATATACCATTTTTCCAGGCGGTTCGTAAGAGTCAAACGATTGGCTATACGTGTCACTACCATTGTGGCTATTAAATGGTAGATTTTCGCAATGTCGCTTTTCTTCTATGGTACTATGCCTCACCTGTTCCTGTCGCATCAAAGCTTGTCATAGCCATATTCCGGTTTGGTAAGGTAGACGATAGACATTAACACCTTTGATGTCTATAGGCATTGGTTCCTTTTTTCCATCAGGAGAGTACTATATAACGCATAATATGCTGCTGCAAACTGATAATATACTTGTTTGCTATCTAATGATAGACGCATTGTTTACACAATTGACTAAGTACTTGTACTTAAATTTCACTTAAAGTATAAATGCTTAGTCAGTTGTATAACAATAATGGAATTACACCATGTGCCAACAAAGGAAACTATAAAATATATATCTATACGAATACCTAAATTGTCTCTGTATGTATAAATATCGCATGAGATCTAGAAATTGAGATGATTGATAATGCTACATATATAATAAGATTTTATTCTGGCTACCTGGAAAATTACCTTATTATTATTTCCATGATTTAACTTCAAAAATTACGCACCTATATAACAAAATTTGCATAATATCTTACCTGTTTCACTTGGGAAACAATTTTATAAGCTCTTCAATAAATGACCTCGTTATACGAGGTCTATCTACGGCTCACAGCCCGAGGTGTGATTTTTTTAAATTCAATTGGAATTATTATTCATTAATGAAAAAATAATAAAAACGTGGATAAAAAGTATCAATCTAAATATTTGGGAAACAAAATTATACGTTTTAGAATTAAATATAAGAATAGTCTATTAATGTTATTTCTGGCTGAAATAAGACTGATTATTTGAAAAAAAATGATTGGAAACCAATAAAACGTATAGTAGAATTGAGAAATCAAATATATTTTTAAACGCAGTAAAATTGCAGCAACCGTCTTCCCATTTCCTATATCTCTGGAACCCTGCACGAACTCTTCACCAAAATTAAAGAACCACACCGAAAGTATATCCTTCTAAACAAAAAATAAGAATTTTCAATATCGCTTCATAAATAACCGAGTTCTGAAATAACAAACATTGAAATAACATGAGATGAATTACTAACCTTCTCAAAATATTTGTCTTCAAAATAATGATAATATTTGGTTAAAAACCTGCCCTGAAATACGTTGAATAATATAATAGTACAAATTTCATACAAAAGTGTTCAGCGGTATTCGCATGATGTGTGTTAAAAACCAGCAATTTCTTAATAGAAAAAAAGTCAATCTTAAAAGACATAGATTTTTGAAGTTTGAAGATCGCACAATATACAGGGACGTGTGTTAATATAATAAAGAAGCAGACGAAGTCACGTGTGTCTAGTTGTATAATAGTAAAAGTAAAAGTAATCCACAAAATACATTAGTGAAATAGATTTAAGAATCCAATAGAAATCGTCTTAGCGTACAGATGGAATAGAGGATATAATATTTCTTCATATACGATAAAAGAACCACATTACGATATCAAAGGCATAAATGTACAATGCTCAGAAAATTCCTCCTTAAAAGCCAGCTTCCAACCGTATTAATATCTTGAGCTCGTATACTCAAATCCGTTCAAGGGTCTAGGTGGCTTGTTGTGAAATGTGTACGCAAAAATCAGGTGTATTAGCCTCTTGCAGACGAAATAAATGTTTGAGTTTTCTATATTAGGATAGTTGACTAAATTTGGAAAACTGTAATAATTTATCTTATGTGGTATATTAACCAAAATAATTTATTTTTGTTAAATAACTTACATTTATAATAAAAAAATGCGTTTTAAAATTGAAATTAAAATTTATCCTGAAAACGCTTTGGACTGTCATAGCGCCCTAATGATGTCATGCTGTGGTAATATTTACACATATAGATAAATGATTGACCACGGTGACCACGGTGCTTGACCAGCGAGACCAATTATTTATTTAATATTTGCATTTCATATTTTATTTGTTTCTATGGAAATGATATCAAGATGACGTTGTACCATTGACGTGTATCATTTTACGATGGTGTGACGTAACGCTTCCAGATTTACGTTTACTGTCACGGGACTTAATGTAAAGTTTTGACGAATTTATTTGTAATAAATATTTTATCCCAAGGACAAACTTTCACTTCCGATGACGCGGCGGTGGGAAGTGAAAGGTGATTTTGTAATAGAATTAAATTAGGTTACTCGCCATTAATGCTTCACCCTTCATAGAATGAAGTGCTACTCGACTCTTCTGAAGATGCTTCGGTTGCGAAGTGAAACGTACGTTGAGTACATAACTTGCGTGTTACTGCCTTTGCTTTTGACATGGAAAGTGAAAGTGTCGTGGAAGTGGGTGGACTATTGTGTCGCTGTGGTCTTCTATAATTTCAGACTTTGGATAAGTTTGCCCCATTCCTTACACTACCTTTCATTTCTGTTGCATCACAGCAGTTCCATATAACATTTCGCGGCAAACGCGGAAAACTTGCAAATTAAATACCATAATTTCTCCTTTAAATTATGGATTTCCGCAAAGTAACGCCTGAATCTATTAAATAAATATTTTAAATTTTTTGTTATCTCCATACCATAATCAATTTTTTTTGAAGGGCAATTGGCCCACCTCTCGTTCCCACCACTGTAACTTCTGTAAACCAGAATCAACAGCGGCAACCGACCTGTTTTAAGTTTGACAATAAACTTAAGTCGTATACAAAACAGTATAAGTACATTTTTGTATTGTATGATGTATGTCACATAAATGTAATGCATATTTTTATTTTTATTAATTTAATGTATTGGTTCCGGGCTCCTTTGAAGAATAGATCAACTGCCATTCTGCCAGGTAGGTCGTAAAATGTGACCGATGGGCTATGTAAGTCACTACCATCGTGGCTACTAGGTGGTAGAGTTCTGCATTGTCTCGCCCGGGTCTGGTACCTTGCCTATTCCTGCCGCAATAGCGTCAGTGCTTGTTGCTGTCTTGTTCTGGTTTGGAGGGTAAGGTATCCGGTAAACTTATGCATATGGCATAAGACTTCGCCACAAGATAGCAACGCACCATTAACACCTTTGGCGATGGTTGACTCTTTCCATCAGATGATCCATCTGCTTGTTTCCAATCTTATAATATAAAAAAAAATATATAATGCATATAAAATATAAAAATATTCTCTGTAATCTTACGCAATGAATGCTTTACTGTGACAAATTTAATACTCTAACGTTCGCGTAGTTGTTGTAAAAAGGGATACAAAGTTCAAAGTTCTCTAGTTGAAATCCCACGACCATAGATTGAAGAATAAAATTTCTTGAAACTGAGAGAATAGTCTTAAGCTATGAACATAATAGTATACACGTGTGCCACTTACTTCTTTTGTGTCAAAAGGCGATGTATTGTACCCTTTAGATCACTATTGCCATCTCCTGTATCTTATAATATTTAAAAAAAAAACATTTTTCTGACCCGGGGTCGAACTGCTGATTTGAGCCATATGGGCTAATGGCTTAACCGCGAGGTGGCTTTATTTCTGGAATTTGGATTACAAAAGCCAACGAGCATATTCATAATGTTATCAATATTGTAGTTAATAGAGTATACAAATACATTATTCGGGTAATTGCGATCTATAAAACAATTAGTCACTCTATTACACGGTCATAATAGGCGCCATTGACCTACTATATTTTGGAGTATACAATTAATCATTAGGCTGGAACTTATGATGTATTTACGATAGACAATTACAGTAATGAGGTTATCCATTTTGTCACTCGATCAACTAGTGAATCGTGGTAAATCTTTGCATTTGTTAACATCTATTCCAATCATTTATTTAATACGTTATTGTGAACGTAATGAAAATACACGAGAAAAAAAGAAAAAAAGTTGTTTGCAAACGAGATTGGTGAGGGTCCATACAAAGTTACGCCTCGAACGCAATGCATGTTAATATATGCTTATTGTATTGTAATACATAATTAATTCCTTCTAAAATATTAATTGTATCACGGACTCTTTTAAACCGGGAGATGATGACACAAAATATTAGATGATTTGGCCCACTAGATGATTGAACCGCCAGTATGGCGGTCCTTCAGTGGTCTAACTACGTAATAACAAAATGGAAAATAATGGTAATAGGGCTGGTACCAGCGGCCCATTCACGTGGTTGTAAACGAAAGCGTTGGATAAATTACGAGTGTAAAATGTGCTGTGCAAAAATTAGCTTGGTACAAATGGTTGAAATGTTGGCGTTGGTATGGTGGGCTGTAAGCCACACCAGAAAAGTATGGCATCATACTAGCACCTACTTTTTTATCGATTATCGGAAATTTCAAGAATTTTTTGTGGAACAAATCGTTCGACACCCGGCCACGCGGTTGGGCCGCCGTTACCAGCGCTATTACCATTATATATATCTATCTATATATATATATATATATATATATATATATATATATATATATATATATATATATATATATATATATATATATATATATATATATATATATATATATATATATATATATATATTATATTACATAATAAATATCCATAAATACAATATATTACATATACACTATATTAAAATTACATATATAAATTGTACTAGATATGAACTAGATATATATTCGTATACATTTACTACACACATACACATAAACAAAATCTTCGTTTGATTTAGAAATAAAAAAAACGTACAAGTTCGATCAGTTTTATTGACTTTCAAGTATGTTCCTTTTTAACACTTACTTGGTATTAAAAAGTGTCCATTGAATTCAATTATGGGCTTATAGTACATTAAATTTATTTGATAATTCCGGCTGCGCTATAATCTTGTAGTACCTTGAGGCCGATCCCATCAATCTCCTATGTTATCCTTTGTTTTCATTTGTTTTTGTTTCGTTTCTAAGCTTATCTGTTTTTTTGATGCCGAACATATGTATTTTCTCTTGCTTTCTTGAAATCTATGGCAGTGATTACGTGAAACCCAACAGAAGTGTGTAACAGGAAGCTGGGAAAGCGGGCACTATTTAAATTGAACAATGAGCGCTGAAAATATTTGAATTGTCCAATGAGTGCGCGCGATGGTAGAATTAGGCATGAGGTTGTACCCGTTTAATTACAGATAGGATTAAAAAAATATTATCTAGATCTGTTGTGAGACAGTAAAATAGGATAAGAAATAATGTTCTAATCATTCAGTATCAGTAAAACGTATTACTTGAAACTCTCTAATTCTGAAAGCTACCTTTGACTTTTAATTACACGTCTACGTGTAAAAAGTCAAAGGTAGCCAATAGATGTAAATGAGAGAAATTTTTGTTACGAAAATAAACGATGTTTTATCATATTTCATGACAATTAGAATTATTTGAAATAGGTTTATCGATTTCCCTTAATACTTTTTAGGCTCAGTTCAGTGATTTACTGATTTGACGACTAGTTAGAAGTTACACATCATATGAGAATATTATAAGGCATGCTCGTTTTTTTATCTTATAGGACAGCAAACAAGCTGATGGGAAGACACAACAAAAAAAAAATGTTAATGGTGCGTGCTATCTATGTGACGAGATATTATTGTCACTTGGATATGTTTCCCGCTACCTTACCCTCCAAAATAGACCACAACAATTTGGCACAAGGCCCAGGATCCTATACTGAGTATATGTTTAGTGAGCGTTGACTAAACAAGTGCTTTTTTGGTTAACTTTTTTCTGCAATTTTTGAAAAATATGAAATCATCATGTTATTGAAATATATTTGTATTAGATTTTAAATAATTTTTTTAAATAGTTTTTTTATTGTATCCTATACTTTAAACGAGCAATTCTTGTATATTTGCAATCCGTTTTCACATAATAAAATATCATCCGTGTTGGTCCCGACTACTTTGAAGAATAAAAATAGTGTTAACTGCCGTCATATAATATATTGAATGAATAATTTTAAGTACATTTGCTAAAAACAACGTAATTTTAAATTTGAAAAGTTGTAACTTTTGAAAATTAGAGTAATTCGGTTTAGATTTTTGAAACGGTATTCGACGTAGTTATTTTAGTACTAAAATATCGTAGAATACCAAAAAATGATTGGTTGAAAATTTTCGAAGTAATGTCGAAAACACACTTTTTTCAAAATGTTTTGTCAACAATTACTCCCAAAGAGATAAACCGATTTTGATGCAAATTGTGTATTAGACGTAGTTTATTGAGGAATAGAGCTGATTAGTGTTTGTACTCAAACGATATATTTAAGTAATAATAAGAAAATATTGTTTCACCAAAATTCTTTTTAGGTTTTTTCAAAATTTCTCAAAATCTCCTGAGCCGACCTGAGGGCCTACCATGAACTCTTACAATACTTGCCAAGTTCCAGACAGTTTAACTATGAGTATTAACCTGTCAGGTTTTACGATCGTACCATGAACTAATTCTTGTTGACCTGCAATGCGGTGTCTTCTGCCCGGTCACATTATCTCTGGCAGAACATATCAAATTAACGTTGAGAAACACATAACTTGCCGATTTTTAAATTTTAGTATAAAGTTATTATTATTAAGGTATTTTAATTAGAAATGTTGAATTTAAGAATACAAATTGGCAAAAGAGATCAAGTTTTTAGTTATTTAAAGTCTACGTAAAATATATGGAACATAAAGTAAACCACGTAATATTTGTTAAGCGGCATCCATTAAAGAACGTAACTCTGGGAATATTACACTTGACCTTGAACTGTTTAATAAAGACATTTCTGTTATGAGCGCGGTTTTTAAATTTCTTGAGTACGTCTTGATTTTTTGAGATTAGAGTTTTGGAATAGTTTGTGACTATTTTAAAGCTTAAAATTACACATTGATTTCATGAACGTGATTGATGTCGGAAGCAAAACGATCGTATGTTATCAATATATTCAATGAACAATTGGAAGTTTTATGAGATATTTTAAATACTCTTAAAGATATTGCAACGGGATTCAATAAAAGTGCACACTCAAAACGTTAATTTTCATCACACAACTAAATTTATGTGTATCTCCTCTGTGGTCTAGTGGTCCGGTGTCGGAGTAGATCACATGAGGTCCTGGGTCAGACAATTCAACAAAATGTGTTTTTCAGTTTTCTGACAAAAGCAATGTTGCCCGGGATTGGAAAAAGTGCTCGGGTGGCGATAGGCTCTGGCTAATCGTGGGTACACTTGTTGTACCTCTGTTGGGGATACGGGCGTGAAGATACTTTTTTTATCTAAAATTAAAAATAAATAAAAAATGTTTTAAAAGTAAGTAAATATTAAATAATAAATAAATAACTTTAAATAGAAGTAATGAATTAGGTACTATATTTTATACCAATATCAATATTTTTCTAAAACACAGTTAATGTCAAAAAATATACAGTATAAATTCCTAATAGGACTAGGGCTAGGAATAGCAGTAATAATAAAAAATACCTACGTTTACAGTATATTTAAGACAAAGCAATCCAATAAAAGTTACTTTTTTCCACCTGCAAGTGACCGGCAATATTATGACACTTTAGCAGTTCAAATATCGATTTCGGTCTGACAAAAACACTTCATGGTACGCTAACGCAGGGCAGAAGTTGGTTTGAATAGTAAAACGATCGCTCGCCGGCATAGGTCACGTGGTCACTGACTGGCCTGTTAGATAACGCTTTCATGGTACGAAATAGCAGGACAGTTTAATTATCGGCTAAAATTGACCTGCTATAAGAGTTCATGGTAGGGCCGCTGGTTAAAACTTACAGGAAGTCTAAGTTGAGTGGAATCTAATCGAATACTATCAACTGCGTTCCAATCGGTCTGGCCGTTCAAAAGTTATGAGATGTTTACATACACACATACACACACATACATACATACATACTTACAGACATCGTCATTGCGAAAATAGTTGGAAAAGGTTCCTAGGACCTCAAAACGTGAAGATCTGGTGAAAACTCGATTTTAGAAAATCGGGGCAAAATCAGTGATTTCCATAGCGGGAAGTTAAAAATGCAAATAGCTGGCTCAAAAAAGAATTCTGCATTGTCTCGCCCGGGTCTGGTACCACCGCCTTACCTATTCCTGCCGCAATAGCGTCAGTGCTTGTTGCTGTCGTGTTCCGGTTTGGAGGGTAAGGTAGCCGGTAAACTTATGCATGTGGCATTATACCTCGCCACAAGATAGCAACGCATCATTAACATCTTTGGTGTCTATAGGCGATGGTTGACTCTTTCCATCAGGAGACCCATCTGCTTGTTTGCTATCTTATGACATAAAAAAAAATATGTAAAAATAATATTATTAACGTGAAGTTTATATCCATCCCGAGTTGTCCAATTTGTGTTTGTGTTGCTTTAAAATGCAGTTCCAGGTTCTCGCCCAGTTTATAATAAAAGTTGTTCATTATTCCATTTCCAGGTAGTTTACATCGTGGACAGTACAACTTTTATCTTGATAATGCAGCAATATGCAATAGCTCATTCTATTTATTGGCGCACCAAAACCACAAGCGGATATTACCTACGCTCGGCCCTATTTCAAACACCGTTTAGAAAATCACTACTATTTATCATAATAAGGCTATACTTACATTAGACCGACAGACAGACAGACAAAAGTTCTAAAAAATGTTATTTTGGTATATGTACCATGTATACATTTATATGTATTTATTAAAATGTGGCTATTTCAATATTACAAACAGACACTCCAATTTTATTTATTTATACAGATAAAAAAGCTATAGATTTCATCTATCGAGCCAACGTAAAGAATATTGAATGCTAGGATTGCTGGACAGAGTACAATTTGCTGTAAAAGTTATAAGTTCTTACTTATTGCTGTCTGCGCTGAGTTATTTCTGTCACAGTTTAAAAGTTTACTCATTCTACTTCAAAGACAGAAATGAAACTTTGAATTCCTAAGTTTATTATCCTACAATTTATAACTTATAATAACTTGACATCTTGTTTTAAGGGATGCAAATAAGCCGCTTACGGAGACTTATAACACTACCCACGTTTAACATTTTAATAATCTGTACTAACATATAGGAAAGATTTGATTATTTGGAAAATTGTTTCTTTTTTTATATCATAAGATAGCAAACAAGCAGATGGTTCTGACGGAAAGAGATAACCATCGTCTATAGACATCAAAGATGTTAATGGTTTATGTTGTGTTACTGTCCGTGTGGCGGGATGGAAATGCCACGTCCATAAATCTACCAGCTACCTTCAACTCCAATACGGAACACGACAATGCTAAGCACTGACAATGCGGCAGAATGGGTAAGGCGGTGGTACCAAATACCCGGGTTAGAGCTATTTTATCCTCAAACCCGGAACGCGACACACCGGAAACTTATGCATGTGGTATTAAGACCTCGCCACAAAGATAGAATCGCACCATATATTTTTTTTTATAGCAGAGAAGGCAAACGAGCAGGAAGTGCACCTGATGGTAAGTGATCACCGCCGCTAATGGACATCCGCAATACCATAGGTCTTGCAGTTGCGTTGCCGGCCTTTTAAGAATGAGTAAGCTCTTTTCTTGAAGGTTCCCAAGTCGTAGGTATCCGTTTGGAAACACCCCTACCGGTAATTGATTCCACAACAGAGTAGTGCGAAGCAAAAAGTGCCGAGAGAAAAGCACAGTTGTGAATTTCCAGACCGTTGCCTGAATTTTGAAATTCCACCCTTACCATCTCGATAGATGTTGAGGGTGGAATTTCAAAATTTGACACGAAATCCGATTATGGATTTCAGCGGCAGGAATTAATCCAATTAATAAATATATATTATGAATTAAGTATTATGTATTAGTAGATATATGTTTTTGAAAAAAATGTGCATTTTTTTTGTGCAAATATAAATAAAATGTATAAATTAATCGTGAATTTTTTGTACTAACGATCGCCCTGTGGCTTAAATTTGACTATAGATTAAAAAACAAAATCTCTTTAAAAAAAATTAATAAATTAAAACAATGTGCATTAAAAATACATTAAATTAACAAAAAAAAACATTACACACACTATATTCACGTGTCATGCACATATGATAATAATATGCACGCATGTGTAAAATTTTATTTAAGTACACCTAAAGTCAGTTATCAAACCTAAAAGAGATTTTATTATTTATTCTATTTCGACCACAAACAACAGCTAATGTAAATAAATATCTTCTAAACTAAGACATTTTACACTGTTTCTATATATATGAATATATATGACCAGGGAAGGTTTAAAAGGTGAGAAAATATAGAAAAAAATAAGAGTAGTTAAAAAGACAGAACAACGTTTTCCGGATCAACTATATACTAGTTGTATAAAAAATATTTTGTAATTTATTCAATTTGTGTTTATACCACGTGCTTGGAAAAAATTTGTTAAAATGCTATAAATGACTAGCTGACTCACGCAGGTTCGCCTTCGAGTAGATTAACATGTCGTTGATATAGTTATTCATACATACTTTCATCTCCTTTCAGCCCCTTTACGTTGATTTTTTTTTAATTGGTTTTGATTTGGTTTGAAAAAAATTGCTATTTCTATGTCAATTTTCAACAAAAACGACGTAGCGGCTTATTCATGAAAGCGTAACAGACAGACAAACTTTTGAATTTATAGTATTAGAATGGGTTTTGTATATGTTCTATTTTTGTACCTGTCTATCAATTGTATTTTGCTGTCTGCACTATAAAACATCATAATCACTTACTTGCTTTAAATACAATATGATATTTTTGATCTGTAATCTCATATGAATCTTTTTCAATCATCGACTGTCATAAGAACGAAATGAAAAGGAAGTGTAATAAGTTGTTATTTCGTTCAAAAATGTTCTTTACCAGCCTTAAATACCATCCCAAGACCCAAGTCGGTATTTGCTAATTCACTTTAAAAGGTTTACTTTCGTGCGACAGTCTCAATAAACTGCCGCAATATTAGCACCGCGTGTTACTGATCTCAAAGTCTGCACTTTAAGCTCTGAGTGGAAAGTTCCCACGGCACTTATCTTTGCAAACTTTATACAGCAACAGGAAGATTTTACGGCAACTTTTGAGAAACTAAACATACCGTGTTCTAAGTATTTTAGTTAAATTTTTAAAAGTATTCAGTATTATCATTTTACTCGAATTTTTGATTATAACAAGTTAAGAATATTAGCAGGTACTATAATTGTATGCAATATCATTATCACTACATAGTATAAAACAAAGTCACTTTCTCTGTCTGTCCTTATGTCCCTATGTAAGCTTAAATCTTTGAAACTCTGCAAAGGATTTTGATGAGGTTTTTTAAATAGATAGATTGCTTCTTGAGTAAGGTTTTAGTATATAAACCTTTCCGATATTCTCAAGGGAACAAAAGTTACACGGGTGAAACCGCGGACAGGTCGCTAGTACAAAATATATTCTAAAAAAATACATGTAGTCATTGGTAACAATGCTGTTAACTTTGTCAGAGACAAAATATATTCTAGAAAAATACATGTAGTTATTGGTAACAATGCTGTTAACTTTGTTAGAGACAAAGTTAACAGCATTGCGTTTTTAGTCAGTATTCAAAATGTATTCCCTTTTTAATCATGGGGTTATTGATGGGAACCTAGAGTTATTAAATATTGTACAAGTCTGATAATTTCCGCTCAGTGTAAACTGAATTGAAAATATTAATTTAACCTACAGTAAGCCCCCGTACTTATTTCTTTGTTTTCGTTGTTTTATTCATCTTTAACGGTTTGGCTGGAAGAAATCTTTTTAAGTAGAGAAAAGCTCGCTCATTGTAGATACTTTTATTACGTTTATATTCTTTTTTTATATTATTTTATGTGTATAATAACGTGTTATAAAATAAAATGAATAAACCTATCTTAAAACCCAACCTTCTATTGATCAAAGAACCCAAGGGACAATATTAATTACAAGTACATTGTATTAAGTTGTAAAAACATTCTGCAGGAAACATTAACTCAATAAGTTTATTTTTTGCTTTTAAATTTAATGATAAAGAAAAGGCATTTAAGTTCTGTCATAAGGCATTTTTTTATTAATAACGGAAAATCATGGGAGAATCCATACTAATATTATAAATGCGAAAGTAGCTCTGTCTGTCTGTCTCTTCTTTACGTCTAAACCACTGCACCGATTTGAATAAAACTTGGTACAAAGATAGTTTAAGTCCCGAAAAAGGACATAGGATAACTTTTATCCCGTAAATCCCACGGGAACGGCAACTATGTGGGTAAAACCCCGGGACTATTTATCTTTTAAACCACAGTAATAAGGAGTAGCTTAGGACACTTTTATTTTAGAAGCTTTTTCTCGCTGACGAAGCCGCGGGCACATCTAGTAAAGAATACGTGAGGTAAGATGAAGAATAATGTAGAGTAAATACAAATGGAAGGAATGGTAATAAAATTGTAATACGACGCGAACAGCTTCCCCGTTGATCGAGGCCTACTTTGAAGAAAAGCCTATCTGCCGTTCTGCCAGGCAGTTTGTAAGAGGCGGACTATTGGGTATGCGAGTCACTACCATCGTGGCTACTAGGTGGTAGAGTTCTACATTATCTCGTATGGCCCTTGCACCACCGCTTTACCTATTCCTGTTGTTTTAGCGTCAGTGCTTGTTACTGTCGTGTTTCAGTTTGGAAGGAACCGAGTAATTTATGCAAGTGGCAGTGAGACCCTATCGCAAGGATAGCAACGAACAATTAACATCTTTGGTGTCTATAGGCGATGGTTGTCTCTTTACATTAAGAGGGTCAGCTACTTATTTGCAATCTTCTGATATAAAAAGCTTAGATATAGTTTACCCTCTCCTTTCCTTTCATCTCTTTTTAAGAAATATATACGTAGTGTACCACTGCTCAGTTGTAACGTACTATACCCAAAGTGTCCTTTAAATGCTGCGCACGTTAAGGCACTTCGTTTTAACAGGAAAATGTAAGAAAAATGACAGTTGTAAATAATACCATTGTGTCCTTAATCTTTTTAGCCTTTCCCAGAAAAGACAAATGGTTTCAAATGTTTTGTTTTGTCAAGAATCTATTGACTTGTTCAGCTACATTATATTATATGTGTATATTCTAATCCGTATAACTTATAAACATATGTATATTAAACTGTAGCATTTATAAATATTTTACTGGTCATGCCGACGTTCTGTGTCCTCAATTATGTAAGTTGCCATTTACTTTGTCTTTAAACGCTAGTACTAACCTGTATTGTGCATTTTAAGTGGCTCTCCACATGCATGGACATTCAGCATTTTTCGTCATTACGGTATTTGAGATTTTGATTTTTTTATATCATAAGATAGCAAACAAGCAGATGGGTCTCTGGATGGAAAGAGTTAACCATCGCCTATACACACCAAAGATGTTAATGGTGCGTTGCTATCTTGTGGCGAGGTCTAATGCCACATACAAAACAGCGATAACGTACAAATGATAACATAATTATAATCTAGAAAATGTCGTGTTATAGATCTGATGCTAATTTTTATAAAATTATAGTAAAAATATTTGTAAAACAAAATAACATTTTACAAATATTTGTAAACATAATATTTCTGGATGAGATACTGTCCATTTTTCTTTATTGAATATTTATTTCCAACATCATGATATGGAAATAAAAATCATTTTAAATTGAGCACGGTCACGTATCACAGATATACGTATAAAAAAATTTATTTTATTTACAAAGCGCGTAAACTGTCACGACCGGCTGAAATTAATTCTCATCATAAATCTCACCATAAATACCCAATACAGAATTGAATTTGTTTTTTTTTTAAATCTTCTGACATTATTTGTTGAAACTACTTTACAATACACTTGGACTTTTATTCCACTATAAGTATCCACTAAATTATTTAAATTAATTGACTGGTTTCGCTTTTTAAAGCATCTTCAGGACGTAATACTGTGTACTGTAAAAAAAAGTGTGTACTGTACAGTAATAAAATTGTAATACGAATACTGTACAGTACGTAATATTACGTCTTGAAGATGCTTTAAAAGCGAAAGCGGCCGATTAATTTAAATAATTTAGTGGATACTTATAGTGTAATAAAAGTAAAAGTGTATTGTAAAGTAGTTTCAACAAATAATAATGGAATTTCCGTGCCGACGATTGAATGTGTAAAATCTTCTAACATTAGATTTCTTTTAAAGTAAAATACGTAACATTCTACTAAGATTCCAAGCCAGCCCAAAACATTTTAGCAATATTAAAATTTTGCTCGTTTAATAATTTATTTATATGCAACGTTAATTGTGTAAACGTGTGTAATGTTTTATTAAGATGTTGCATGTTTTTTTTGCTATGGAGCTTTACTAGCGAGAAATAAAGTTTAACGGTCTTGTAAATACGATATCTTCCCTTTTCCCCGTGTTGGTCCCGGGCTCCTTTGAAGAATAGGCCAACTACCGTTCTGCCAGGCAGGTCGTAAAAGGTGATCGATTGGCTATTCGATTCACTACGATCGTGGCTAGGTTGTCGAGTTCTGTATTGTCCCGCCCGGGTCTGGTACCACCGCCCTACTTATTCCTGCCGCAATAGCGTCAGTGCTTGTCGCTGTCGTGTTACGGTTTGGAGGATAAGGTAGCCGGTAAACTTATGCTTGTGGCATTAGACCTTGCCACAAGATAGCAACACACCATTAACACCTTCGGTGTCTATAGGCGATGGGTAACACTTTCCATCAGGAGACCCGTCTTCTTGTTTGCTATCTTAAAATATAAAAAGAAATATATATAAAAAAACTTCGAAAAATTATTAACAATGTTAGTGTCTTCATTAAACTTGGAAAACTGCTATCATTATCAATCGAAGTTTAATATATGTCCGTTCAACAGTAATTATTTTTTAATTTATTATTCATTAAAGCAGCCTTGTATTATTAAAATTCTTGTTACAATAATATTACAATATTTGAATTTTCTATCCTAAGTATTACTTTCTAACTGATTCTAACTGAAAACAAAATCTTATGATGATAGAAACAAAAACGTATTAAATTTATATTTCTCATATAATATAAATAATTAGAAATATGTAATCATTAGTATCCTTAATACTTTAAGGATATTCTAGCGTAAAAAGTGTCCATGACACAATTTACAAGTCTGAGGATACTATTGATTCATCGTAAGATAGTCAGCTAATATTGGATCGTTGGTTTCAAGGCGAACGTTGCGTGGGCATTCATCATTCTCCTGTAGAGTGAAGTGACATTGGCTTTACATCAAAAAATAAATATTTATTTTTTCAAACTTAAATACCAATAAACCTCTGAAGAAATTTTTCCTCTATTTGATACATAGACAGTGGTCCCAGAAATAAACAAACTTTTTTTTGAAATGAAATGAAATGAAAATGAAATGAAATGAAATGAAATGAAATGAAAAATATTTATTTGCAAGAATATGGGTGTCACAAGTTATTAAAATAAATTAAATTACCATCATATTCTACCACAATCTTTTTATTGATAACAAGCTAATTTTTCGAGAACAGCTTTATTTGACGAGACGCCCAACTATTCTATCTTCGGAAAACCTCGAATCGGGTAACTAATAAAGGTAGATAAAAAGAAAACTTTAGAGTGTTGGACTAAGAAAAGTTTCCACTTTACGTGTAGGACAAAGTAACTCTAAATTATAATAGTAATTAACAAGCTGTTGTGAAAAAATTAGCTCGTTTTTAAATTAAATGATATCAATTTAAAAATCTCATAATTCCAAATCTTTAGATTGCAGGATTCGTCAGAAAAACCATCGAATGTGTAGAACAAAAGTTTTTCATAAAATAATCAAGTAATTAAAGCAAAAAAATTATCACTGTTATTAATAAAATATTTTCCTTCACCGAATTAAAATATTCGAAGCCCTTGTGTCTGGGACCATAGTCTAACAGTCTAGTAACTCAGTTGACAAATTCGCGAGTTTTTTTTTATATCATAAAATAGCAAACAAGCAGATGGGTCTCCTGATGGTAAGAATCAACCATCGCTTATAGACACCAAAGATGTTAATGGTGCGTTGCTATCTTGTGGCGAGGTCTAATGCCACATGCATAAGTTTATCGGCTACCTTACCCTCCAAACCGGAACACGACAGTGACTAGCACTGACGCTATTACGGCAGGAATAAATAAGGCGGTGGTACCAGACCCGGGCGAGACAATGCAGAACTCTACCACCTAGTAGTCACGATGGTAGTGACTTGCAGAGCCAATCGGACGCCTTTTACGACCTGCCTGGCAGAACGGTAGTTGGCCTATTCTTCAAAGGAGCCCGGGACTAACACGGGGAAAAGGGGAGATATCGTATTTACAAGACCGTTATACTTTATTTCTCGCTAGTAAAGCTCCATAGCAAAAAAAACATGCAACATCTAAATAAAACATTACACACGTTTACACAATTAACGTTAGACCAACTGTCTATTCTTCAAAGGAGCCCGGAACCAACACGGGGAAATGTTTATATACAGCAAAATTTTGCTGTTAAATTATAATGACATTTTAAGGAATTCGATTATTATGTATGGTTACGGGAAAGGGCTATCAGGCAAGAGTAAATTCCTAAAATTGTGTTTTGGTCCCTGTAATCATTGCAGACTTATTCGAATAAGATTTTTAAAGAATATACAAAAATATGTGTAGTATTTTTCGTATATTAATATACAAGCGATTGCCTATGGTCGAAATTCGACCATAAACTAAGCTATTAAATCGTTTTTTTAAATTTCACAACTGACTTTAGCCGAAAAGAATATAGTTATGACCGCACCGTTGGTCCAGTGATTAGCGACCCTGACTACGTAATCGACGGGGCTCGGGTTCGATCCCCGATGGCGACAAGCATTTGTGTTTCGGGTTTGGTTGTTTATTAAATATATTCCAGTATTTATATATGTATTCCTATGTGTTAGTATCGTTGACTAACACCCATAACACAAGCAAATAATTTGCTTACTTTGGGGTTAGATCAATAAGTGTAATTTTTCCCGTAAATATTTATTTATTATTATATAGTTTATACATGTGTGCATAATATCATGTGTGTCTCGTAAATCTAGCGTGTGTAATGTTTATTTGTATTAATTAAAATATTACAAATTAGTTCTCTTGGTTTGTTTCGCTAATTACATACAGCATCATCAGGGAGGTTTTGCACACTGCGTTAGATCTCACTGATAATGCTTTTATTATCAAAACAGGTTGGATGTATTAAATAATATTAAAAGTGAACTAGAAGTACAAGTGAGTTTATTTGTAACATTTTAAAATATAGTTTCCCCAAGTACCCATGATGAGAATTATACATTTTTAAAAATTAAACAATTACTGTAAATAGACCATTGATATAAAACACAAGATACACAATCAGTGTCTCAAAAACGTCCTCTAAAAATGAGCGCAATATTTTAAATTGTGCGCTCGCTTCAAATAGAATCGCGTCGATTGCGATACTGTCAATTTTTTTACTTTTCATACATTGCTTTGTTAAAACAACTATAAGTCTTGCGCTTAAGGTTGGATATGCAAAAACGTACATTTTTGCGATATCTAACTACTACTTGTGTGAAATAAGGGACAGTTTTGAGTGTCAGTTTTGTTCGGGACTGTGCATCTTGGATTTTTATATCAATGAAATAGACAATTACATATTTTTCATTACATTTCCATGTGTTGATTTTTGCATTATTTGATTTCAATAATTAGGTTATAAATTAACCGGCAAAAATCAAAGTTACTGTTTTAACAAAAATTAAACTATTACTGTATAAGAATATAAACGATTAGATATGCATCATTACATTTTGGTATGTTAATTTGTTGACTTTTTAATTTTAATAATTTGGTTATTGAATCAACCCGCCAAAAAAATAGGAGATAATATTGTCCAACATTTCCCTTAAAATTTTAAATAACTCACTATGCTGGGGTTTGAAATTCGATTTATGTTATGTTAGAAATTGCTGTATTGGTATTGATATTGAAATGACAAAATATGATTAAAGGTCAACTGAACATACAAATGAAATTAGTTTAAAAACACGGATAACTGGTGTCTTATGACTTTTATTTGTATCTGGTAAAGAGCTACGCAAAATTTTAGTGTGGTAAGAAATTCACAAACTTTTTTCCAAAAAAAAAAAAAACAAATTAAGTAGGTATGTGGTTAAAATAATGGGGATGTGGTTGGATGTGGTTAAAATAATTTCGATTAACTTATTGGGATTATTGATTTGATGGAACTGAAACCATCTAAGAACTAAAATTACTTGACGGTAATGCTATTACACTGTTGAGATGAATATTTTACCCCTTAGTTTACTCATATATAATCTAATACCTTTAAACAAACAAGGTTCCAGGTCCAAGAAAAGCTCGGTTCCAAAGATGTGGGTATGTGAAAAAACGAGCAAAGCTCGGTCAACCAGATATTAATTATTTAAATACGTAAATCAATTTCTTTGCACCCCTTTTTAAGACACTCACGTGAACGGTGGATTACTAAGTTTGTCACAGTTATAGTTTTCATTGCGGAGGATGGCAGAAACCTAACATTACCTTCCACGGGCGTGAAAATACTTTTATTTAAAGTTTACATATCGGAGGATTGTAGACCTAATATTTTTAAATAATATGTATTAAAGACATTAAATAAGTAGAAATAAATATTTCATGCTACATTCATGTGACATACATGATAATTTACCTGTATATCCTCTTTTCTATACGGCTAAAGGAAAATGATGAGGGTCCATATAAAGTTGGCCTAAAATGAAATGTACCTTGATTGATGCTTATGGTATTGTAATACATTATTAATTTCTTCTGAAATGTAAATTGTATCACGGACACTTCTTATAATGATAAAATTCATGAAAAATCTTCAGAAAATCATATTAATTGAATTCACAGCATTACTTACTATTTTAAGCCAATAACGTTGAAATATATCATAAAAATAATACGTTTTTGTATCTTACATCATGAAGATTATTTGATTTTAACCACTTAAAAGTTAAAAGACTTTTGCTTATCTATACATATAATAAAATCGTAGGAAAGTCAAAACTGTACATTGAATATTTCTTTAAAAGAATACCTGGGGCGTGATCTACAATCGATATCGAAGCCAAAAATATAGGTTTTAGAATTTTTGTCTGTTTTTCTGTTTGTCTGTATGTATGTCCGGGGTAAACTCAAAAAATACTGCATGGATTTACTTCAAATTTTGCATGAATATTACTAACAGGTCGGGTCAACATATAGGCTACATATTATCACGCTATCACCTAAGGCGGAGGAGCTGTGCGGAGTAAACGATATCCGCGCGGACGAAGTCGTGGGCATCAGCTAGTATTAAAATATTTGTTACTCGTTCTCAGTTTAAATAGATACTTGTTTTTTTTTTTGGTTGTTTAGGATGATACTAAGAGTAGCTTGTTTACACAGCCTTATAATATGTTGTAAGTTAAATATTCTGCATCTGTATTGTCCCGCCTAGGTCTGGTACTACCGCCCTATCTATTCCTGTCGCAATAGCGTCAGTGCTTGGCGCTGTCGTGTTCCGATTTGGAGGATGATGTAGCCGGTAAACTTATGCATGTGGCATTAGACATCTCCACGAGATAGCAACGCACCGTTACATCTTTGGTGTCTATAAGCGATGGTTGACTCTTTCTATCAGGAGACTCATCTGCTTGTTTGATCTTATGATATAAAAATGGAGTTCTAGCCTTACGATGCAGCGCCTCACTGCATCTACATGCGGCACAATCTCATCACTATTATTCCATTTTGCATGCAAAATTTTTATTTGGGCATGAAGTAAGAAATACAACGCTGTTAGCTGTTTAGTTACGGAATTTGGCACAGTTTACATTGCGGAGGATGGCAGAAACCTAACATTACCTTCCACGGCCTTGAAGATACTTTTATTTAAAGTTTACATATCGGAGGATTGCAGACCTAATATTTGACCTACCAAAGTTCCTTATCGATTTAGTGGATGGGGGCTAGGCGAAGAAAAGTTTAAGCATTTTCCATCTCGAAATTCCGTCACTACCCTTTTGTTAGTGTAGATTGATGGCGCGTATTTTTATTATTTATTTCTTTTGTTTGTTTTATTAATTTTTAACTTCTAGCTACGTATGTAGCTAAGGAAGTTACTGATTTTGCCCCGATTTTCGAAAATCGAGTTTTCACCAGATCTCGACGTTTTGAGGTCCTAAGAACCTTTTCCGACTATTTTCACAAGGACGTCGGAATGTCTGTATGTACATATGTGTGTGTATATGTGTATGTAAACATCGCATAACTTTTGAACAGCTTGACGGAACGTTGAAACATCCGACTCAATTCTGCTTAACTCAGACTTCCTGAAAATTTGATCCAATTCGGCCTAGGAGATTTTGAGACATTTTTAAAAAATCTCAAAAAAATTTGACAAAACAGTATTTTCTTATAACTTCCAGATTAATGTGCCGATCGAGTACAAAATTTTACCAGCTCTATTCCTCAAAAAACTGCGTCCAATGCATAAATTGCATCTAAATCGGTTTATCCATGCGAGAGCTATCGTTGACGAAAAATTTGTTTTTGAGACGTAATTCGGAGATTATTTAACCAATCATTTCTCGCCCTTCTGCTAAGATAAGGTAAGATATAAAATTAAAATCAAGCTTCACATATTGAAAGATTCTTGGTCTTTAATTAAGCGGACAAACACTGGATAAAACTTGTGTTACCTACCTAACAACTGACTTTAGTCTTCTGGTTTGTTTCAATGTTTTTTAATGCTTACGTAACCCTAAACTAGAAAATAAATTAAAACATCTTAGATATAATGTTTATTTCTTAAATATATTACGTAATCTGCTTAAATTACGTTTAGCGAGTACGGCGTTGAATAACAGGTATTAACTGAAAATGAAAGTAAATTATTTGTATAGAAATAGGATACATCTACATATTTGTAATGCTTAAATAATTAATTTGATAAATTAGTAACTTTTCAGTCTTTAGCTCACTCATTTCGAAATTTTGATAAGAAAGCTTTCCGGGTGTTTTAAAAATTAGTATTATTTTAGATTTTGATGTGCTCTTTCCGAATTTTAGGTTTGCCGCTCGGGCCGCCATATTGCAAATTGGCACATGATGACAGATTTTCGACAAAGTCTCCTTTGTTACTCATTTTATAATAAAGACACATACATGTATGTAAAAAATAAAAATTGGGAAATTTCTTACATTTTACATTCTTACAATTTTTTTGTAAGTTTAATAGTTTTGGAGTACGAGCAACGTGAAATATGAAGTGAAACATAAAAAAATGTCCTACATTTTTTGTCAGTTGTAGGATATTTTTCAAGTTTAACTTTTTGCCGCCGCCATTTTTCCAATACGGCAGTGCGAGCAGGAAAGATACGAAGTGGCTTAGTTGAAATTCGGAAAGAACACAATGAAACCCGTAAAATAATTTTCAAAACTCTCGTAAAACTTTCCGCATAACCCCTTATTTCTCGAACCAAATTGCCGTACGTGTTAAAAGCCTGACGAATGCTTCATTCTCTGCATTGTTTGCCAAGGTGGCTTTTACGAAGGAAAATATTACCAATAGAACGTGTGAATTTGATGTTTGATTTTACCAAAGCTTTCTTGTTCCGAAAATACGTATCACGAGTAATTGTTTTCTGATGGGAATTTGTACTGAAAATACTCAATGTAATATTTTTAATCAGATTAAAAAAAGAGAGGATCTTTTACTATCTGCAAGTTACTACAAGACTTACTGCCATTCTACCAAACAGGTCGTAAAAGGCGAACGATTGACTGTACGTGTTACTACCATCGTGATAACCAGGTGGTAAAGTTCCACAACGTGACGCCTGGGTATTTCGTACCACCGTCTTATTTATTCCTGTGGTATAGCGTCAATACTTGATATTGTCTTGTTCCAATTTGGGGATTAGGGTAGCCGATAGACTTATGCACGTGGCATTGCCATCCCGCCACTTGGTTAGCAACGAACTATTAACATCTTTGATGTCTATAGGGATGGTTTCTCTTTATATCAGGAGAGCTATCTGCTTGTTCGTTATGTATGTGGCATTAGACCTCGCCACAAGATCGTAACGTATCATTAATATCTTCGGTGTCTATAGGCGAAGGTTTCCCCTGACGATGGTTGAATCCATCAGGAGACCCATCTGCTTGCTATCTAATGATATATAAAAATCTATATCTATGTATAAACTTTCAGTTTGCCTGTACCAAAAATGACAAAACATTACAACTTGTATTTACAGTTTTATAAGTAGGCATAGTATTACTGCTAATAATCCATTAAAATGAAAGTAGGCATAAAAGAACAAAATTTTAAGAAAGTTCATTGGGTTGGCATGGCAGGAATTTCATCAAGAAGTAATAAAAAGTAGGCATCAAAAGGAAAGTTGGTGTCGAAGTCCGTAGTCATATTTAAAAAAAAAAATATTCAACCTTGGATTCAAACTAAAGACTTCATTCTATTATTCCACCTTTATTATACTAGACTAATAAAGAAACCAAAGGAGGGTGAGTAATAAAATATATTTGAAGGCTAACGGATTTTTCATAACGAAACACAGATTTATTAAAATTTGAAAGTTAATTAAAAACACGAAAAAGGGACTCTCCCTTTTGAAGTTATGCGCCGAGGGTATTATGAAATATTAAATATTCTAAACAATTGAGAAATGTTGCAAGTATTGTGTAGATACTTTATATTCTCCATCGTCGGAACTAAAGGATAACATGATACTTGAACTTAAGGCGAGGCATCGCGACAAACGGGAAAAAACTGGTTTGTTTAATCACGTTTTTTTTTGTATTGATTGTTAAATAACAATTTTACAAAAATTACACGATATACCTAACTCATTACATGATAGACTGTACTTTACTTGATCATATAAAATTCCGAAAACAGGCTAAAAAATTCTCTAAAATAAATAATTTGTTAATAATATTTCTAATCTTTCACATGATTTTTATATGGTGATATTTAGTTGTAAATACAAAAAAGAATGTGCTAAATTTTAGTTTTCTGCTGATGTCCTATATTTATTTATCCGAAAATTAACACGTTTCCCAGCGGTTTCAGAACATACAGCGCCACCCATTTTGTATAGAATTGACGCGCGTCAAAATACCTCGCCTTAAAGCAACTACTTATATCATAGTAGCTGCAGCGTGCAGTCCACTGCATTATAAAAGTTATTGGTGAATCCCGCAGGAACAACTTACTTTTGTGGAATAAAAAGCAGTGTATGTGCTATTCTAGTTTTTCACCTATCTGTATGTCAAATTTCATCCAATTGGCTCCGAAAATACTGAACCAATTGAGACATAATTTATCACACACTAGCTGTAACTCACGAATTCGTTCGTCTGACCCAAAATACATAATTTCTTCGTTTACTAAGTTGGGTAAAAAGTAGACTATGTCACTCAATATCCAACTTTCTGATCGCAGAAGATTTTTTAAGATCGCTCAAGTTGTTTCAAATAAATATACAAAACTATAAGTTTTCTATTTTTCCTACCTATAATATTTTTTTACTTCTTGTAGCTCGAAGCCCGCTGCATCATAAACGTTTTTGGTCTACAAATAGCAGGTCAAAGACCATATGAATATTAATAGGCACGCCATTGAGAAGGAAACGTGTCGCCGCCCATATGAGCAAACGCTCATATCACTGTCAAAAATGACATTTGTAGATATGCCTATTATTTCGTGTAAAAAATAGAAACAAACCATGTTGTACTGTTTTATCATACCAAATGAGATGAGGAGGTTTAAAAATTACCCTTGAAGTGATTTTATTCCATTGATTAGTAATATAACTCTGTATGTTTGTGTATAAATGCAAGCTACACCGACAAACTAAGGAATTGTCTTGTAAGGCGTATCCATTTAATCCGTGGTGGTAACGAACCTGGGTGAGATAGAAATTTTCTGACACATTGGTAGTGACACGTTTTGTTAATTATTCGCTTTATAGGAACTAGAATATTTATTAAAACGAGAAGCAAAAGATTTGTACTTCTTTTAGGGCAATTACACGAATGATGGAGTATGAAATTTGGCACAGTAAAAGTTTACATTGCGGAGGAGGACAGAAACCTAATATTTTTTTAAATAATGTTCTAAACAAATTAATAATAAAAATGATGTGGTGTCGCGGGACACCAGGTAGGAACGAACTTCCTTCGGCTAAACGGCACTACTCGCTTGTGCACGCGACTGTCGCGCCTGCGCACGTCTCATTTAACGCTTTTATTCCACGCATTTTTCTTACGGTTTTACTATCACATTTTTTTCCGTTCGGTCGCGCAGCAAAATCCCTATCCCCTCCAAGCCTGCCGTAAGGAACTTCGTTCCAATAAAAAAAGAATTAAATAATATGCTACTATGCTTTTTTTTATATTACCTACAAGATAGCAAAAAAACAGATTAGTCTCCTGATGGAAAAAATTAACCATCGCCTATAGATACCAAAGATGTTAATGGTGCGTTGCTAACTTCTGACGAAGTCTAAGCCACTGCATAAGTTTACCAGCTACCTTACCTTCCAAACCGGAACAAAACAGTGATAAGCACTGACGCATTGCGGCAGGAATACCTATTCCTAGGCGGCGATACCAGACCCTGGTGAGACAATGCAAAACTCTACCACCTAGTAGCCACGATGGTAGTGACTCGCATAGCGAGTGAAATCGATCGCCTTTTACGACGTGCCTAGCATAACGGCAGTTGGCCTATTCTTTAAAAAAGCCCGGAACAACATAGGGAGAAATGCATTAGAAATAAATACACTTTATTAATAAAAATTACACAAACTATATTTATATGATACATATACATGGGGCACACTAAAAGTTTTGCACTTTTAGCTAATCGAAACTATTTGAATTTCGAATGTTATATTTTTAAAACGTTGCAACCTTCTTAGTAATAAAAAAATAAATTGGCGGGAAATGATTTGTCAATTGTTTTTTTATCACACATCAAAGTTCTGCGTACGCAACGAAAATGGAATTAAGTCGAAAGATTTTAGAGCGATGATTTTTATGATTTTAAAAGTTCTCTTTCTACGCAAGACTGTGCCGCTCGTCTCAAAAATGCTTTTGGGAGAATAGCACCTTATTTGTGCACCGCGAGGCGATGCTTTTCTGAATTTGAGAGAGGTCGAGTTTCTTTACATGACGAATTTCGTGAAGGGCGGCCTTCAACTGCCGTCAACGAAAATATTGTGGCTATTGTTAAGCGGTTAATTAATGAAAACCCCCAGATTATCTATGAGACGATTCAAGGACTATTGGGGATTGGTATGAGCCAAATTCAGAAAATTTTACACGAAGAATTAAAAGTTCGGAAATTTTGTTGTTGTTGGATCCTTCATGAACTGATAGCGGAGCAGAAGCGGGCTCGCGTGGAATGGTGAATTATTTGTTTACCCAGAGTGTCAGAAAAAGTTCGCGAAAGACGACCCAAAAGCCGTATTTTTCTACACCATGATAACGCTTCTTCACACACGGCCAACAATACAAAGACATGTTTAGCTTCCGTGTAAGCTATATATATATATATATATATAGCTTACACGGTTCTCCCTAAACATTTAGGTGTTTCCTAGTATATAATTTTATCCCCCATTAAATTAACTGTAATTACTTACAAAATAATGTCAGAATTATATAAAATAATAAAGTCAACTAACTTACAAATAAATTATTTGACGATGTCAACATTAATTTTGTGTGGTCATTACTAATTAAATCTTAATAAATTTAATAATTAATTAATAATACAATTGCTTTTACATTATTATTGATAATATAATGATCATTGTATTCAATCATCAAATTTAAAATATAAAAATGTCAAAATTAATATACAATTACGGTTAATTAGATGTCAATAAATGATTATAATAATAACATGATTATTCAGAAACTTAAAATAATAATTATTATGTAGTAAATTGGAAGAATAAATCTTCACTACATATGTATATGCGCATATATACATATACATATACATATACATATACATATACATATACATATACATATACATATACATATACATATACATATACATATACATATACATATACATATACATATACATATACATATACATATACATATACATATACATATACATATACATATACATATACATATTGTCCCTACTCATTCAAATTTACATTAAAAATATTTGACAGGGGGGGGAGTAATAACCCCCCCCCCTGTTAAACTTAATAAAGTTCGGTTTGGTCATTTAAAAGTTTTTGTTCTCCTTTGTGTCGATTTATTTCTAACGCTTCTAGGGCGTTGAGTCTTCTACTTTTGCTGCAAAAATGTAATAATTTTAAATTTGTTGTTAAATCAAAAGTGTGACCTTCAGTAATAATGTGTTGAGCGAAGGTAGAAGATTCACCTTTCCCCGAGCGCCAACTTCGAAGGTGTTCTTTTATTCGTGTTGAGAATGACCTTCCAGTTTGACCGATATATATATATATATATATATATATATATATATATATATATATAGCTTGACAGTCTTCGCACATCAATTGATACACACCACTTTTTGATTCATTTGCTATTTTCTGTTTGTTATTAAATATACAAGATTTTAGAGATTTTGTTGTGTAAAAAACGGGTGTGCAATCCTTGAGCAAACGTGAGACTGTATACGATATCCCTCCTAAAAACGGTAGTCTAATATATCTTCGTTTAGTTGAAATGTCATTTTTATGTCCTGAATACAAGGTTTGGGCCATTAGTTTCTTCTGCTTCTTCTTCAACAAATATTTCTAATTTTGACTGGTGCCTGAAAAAGGTATTTAAGAAAAAAAACTGTTACACAGGTCACCAGCGCTCTTCCTTCGAAAGAAATCATGGTCTTATATACTATAATACAATTTAACCTATTGGTGTAAATAAAGTAAAAGTAATCTATATATATATATATATATATATATATATATATATATATATATATATATATCGTATCGTAGCTGTTCATTAGTCTCACTACAACTCAAGAACGGCTGAACCGAATATAGAAAAAAATAAGAGTAGTTAAAAAGGCAGAACAACATTTGCCGGGTCAGCTAGTATAAAATAAAAAGTAATCGTAAAATAAAACCTCTATAATGAATGCATGGATTAGTGTGTATAGTAGTGCATACACTTACATAATTTACGTATGTACATTGTATTCAATGACGTGTATAATATTACCACTATTATACATGTCATTGATTTTATTGCTGTAAATGAGTTATTGGAATTACTATTGAGATAAGGACGTGGGTGTGTCTGTGTGTGAATGTGCGTGCGCATGCGTGTACTCTGTATACATTAGTATTCGTGATTGTGCATGTTTTCAAGAGTGTGAGTGTTGTGAGAAGTGCTAATATTTCGCCGAATAAATACGTGTGAGGATTAATATGTTATTTGCATGTTTGATTTAGATTGAGCGAAAATATACGTAATTAGCTATACGCGCTTATACTCACGGAGAAAAAGATTTTTTAGACAATTTAGAAAGAGTGACGTCCAATTTCGTCATCATTTGAAGGTGACGTCCAATTTCGTTATCATTTGGACAGTAAAGCTAAATTAGCTTCCCAGAAACTGGGGATATTAAATCGGGCTAGACGGTAATTCACTCCTGACCATATACTAATGCTTTACAAAGCGCTTTATATATATATATATATATATATATATATATATATATATATATATATATACATATACATACATATATATATATATATATATACATATACATATATATATATATATATATATATATATATATATATATATATATATATATATATATATATATATATATATATATATGTCATACATATATACATGTCATTGATTTTATTGCTGTAAATGAGTTATTGGAATTACTATTGAGATAAGGACGTGGGTGTGTCTGTGTGTGAATGTGCGTGCGCATGCGTGTACTCTGTATCCATTAGTATTCGTGATTGTGCATGTTTTCAAGAGTGTGAGTGTTGTGAGAAGTGCTAATATTTCGCCGAATAAATACGTGTGAGGATTAATATGTTATTTGCATGTTTGATTTAGATTGAGCGAAAATATACGTAATTAGCTATACGCGCTTATACTCACGGAGAAAAAGATTTTTTAGACAATTTAGAAAGAGTGACGTCCAATTTCGTCATCATTTGAAGGTGACGTCCAATTTCGTTATCATTTGGAGAGTAAAGCTAAATTAGCTTCCCAGAAACTGGGGATATTAAATCGGGCTAGACGGTAATTCACTCCTTACCATATACTAATGCTTTACAAAGCGCTTTATATATATATATATATATATATATATATATATATATATATATATATATATATATATATATATATATATATAAAGATAAGGTCCAAGGAGAAAGAAGAACTTATGGGAATGAAGTGAATGAAAATAATGTGTGGGACAAATTTTACTCTTACGTCGTTTATTTAAGATGATTTTCAGGTCATATATTAATTTGGAATGTTTTTTGATAACGGTTTGCAGTACAAATGATTGTCTTACTAAGAGAATATCCTATTTTTAAATATCTAAATCGGATGTAGCGTAGCCAAAATAAAGTCCAGCAGCAGGAGCTGTTACGTTAAGAATGACCCGCTGTGGTCTTTCAACAAATATTAGATGTGTTTTTGTAATACCGCCCCACGAGGTATTACAATAATTTAATAAAGACTGACATAATACATCGTACATTACTTTAATAACTTTTTGGCCAGCTGATTGTCTATGTATTTTAAAAATATAGATTAATTTACGTAAACGTGTTCCCAGACCTTCAGCATGTCATTTAAAAGTTTAAAACTTGGTCAACGATGACGCCAAGATATTTGATAGAATTAACCGTTTCAAGTGTAGGACATGAACAAGTTATGTTATTTCTGTCACATACGTGTGTGACAATATTTAAGGAAATCACAGAGAGTGAATTAGTTTTATGAGCAAAAGTTATATACTTAGTTTTAGCAACGTGTAATGCCAACATGTTACGCTGTAGCCGCTCGTTAACTTGGTTAATACTTAATTGGGCATTTAAAAATACTCAGCTCAGATCAGATATCCTTTTACTTTATTACTATATAATTATTACTTTACCTATCAGAATCGGAAGCTCCCACAAATCATTTATGTAGACCAAAAATAATGTAGGACCAAGGATGCTACCTTGTGGCACGCCATGTGTTATAAAAAGCTCATCGCTAAGCATTTTATCAAGTTTTACACGTTGTCATCTGACAGTCGAGTAGTCTAAATAATTTCAAAGGGATTCCTCTTACACCTACTCTTTCAAGTTTGTACAATAAGTTTGTATAAATATCGTTAATTGAATCAAAATCGCTTAATTTCTTTGGGATTTATCAATGACTAAAATTTTTATAATAATGTTTATTAACGTTTGTAATGTTTATTAATGTTAATTGTTTCGAAATTTTTCAACATATCGACTATGTAGCTATACTATAGCAATATTTTAGATCATAAAAATTGAGTTGAATGCCATTCGAAAGATAAAAATCGATTATAGTTTCCAAAATATATAACTTTTTAAAAATATACTATCGTTTATAATAAGATTTAGATTTTTGCACTCTGAAAGAAATCTATGCATAGCTATAGTTTTTGTTCATTTAAGCTTAAAATCTCTTAATTTAGCGGTAAGTTTTAAGGATGGCCTGCAGGGTCAACCATGGGTCAACCGTTTACAGATTTTTTTTACCAGACTCACGCGAACAGTGGAAGAAAAATATAAGACAGTTGAAGTTTTCTTTGCGGAGAAATCCAAAAATTTTCAAACCATATGCATTAAAAAATGCATTAAATTAATTAAATTAAAAATTCACACACACATTTACGGCTAAAGTCTACTGTCAAACTTGAAAGAGATATTATCGTTTAGTCTATGATAATTTCAACCATTGGGCGATGGCAAGTACACCTAATTGAGCATACATGTAGAATATAGTCCTCACACTATCGCATCGACATTTACGTCACAGTGAGCGAGACATGATGAGCTCTGATTTACGCACATAATTGCACTTGATTATTAATACTTGTATATAAACTTGTATAAAAAATATACTAACTGGCCCGCGCGGCTTTGCCCACGAGAGCGTCCGTTGTGTGGTTGATATGCTAGATTAACATGTTGTCCATATAGTAAAGGTTGAAGTTTTAAAAACAAAGTTAGCCTTGTTTTGCTAACCACAAAGTGGAAGTGAGAGAGAGATTTAGACTTGAAAGAAAGCGTCGGTGTAAAGATGAGAAAGGCCATGCTCCATTGGTTCGGACATGTAGAAAGAATGGTAGATGAAAGGTTAACAAAACAGATATATATTGCGAATGTGGAAGGATGTAGGTACCGGGGAATGATGTAGATATTGTCCGAAGGTGGTGTCAAGAGTCTTCGCAACCGGCGTGTGTGTATGAAGAGAGTGATGAATGTGGAGGAAGCGAAACAAGCCTGCAAGGATCGTGATGGCACTCGGTTCTCTCTGCCTACCCCGTAAGGGATATGGCATGAAGATATGTTGTTGTTATATATAAGTTAGAAAGAGCACTCCATAAAAGTATTACCAAATAATTAAAAGTTAATATTGCTTCATGACACTAAACCTTACATGTGTTAGTCCAACACACACTTGACTGGCTTAATAATATCAAGGATTTATAACGTTATAATTTCAATATGTTTGCGTCTTCATGATTGGTTATGGTATATGATATTATGACGTTGTCTTCTAGCGCTAGTTGGCGAACCAATCATGAAACAGCATAAAACGCGGCGGACCAATCACGAAACAGCAAACATATCAAAATTATAACGTTTTAAATCCTTGAATAATATTAGCGAGCCAACCTAATAAATATTTAAATATTTTATACAAGTGACTTTAAGCACACATAATCATTTGGCTTAAATGTTATCTAAAAATAAACTTCCCAAGAAATCTTCTCTATTAAAATATCATTTTTGTTGACACATCTAGGGATTTAATCATTCAAGATCACGGTCCTTGGATTAGAAATAGAAGAGATGCAAGTGTGCATTATGTTAGTATAAATACGACAACCTAATAATATGGTTTCAAAAACATAAAACTCAAAGAACGAATTCCCCAATGCCTCATTCGTATCCATCGACACGGATGTGCTATAAAAGTAAATACTGAAAAGGAACGTATTAAAACTACAGTAACTAGTTTTCATTTAGATTAAGATGAACGTATTTATGGATAATTTCTTTACTTAACTTTGTTCCCAGGATAGTTACCGTATTAGCAGAACAAGTTAACTTATTTGTAGAAACTAACAAGTTTCAGTGATCGCAAGTTAGAAACAAAATTCAACTTTTTCATTAGAGATTTTTTAATCTTAACCATTTTTTCTATTAACTATATTTTGTAAGAAAAATAAAAAATGTGTAAAAATAAGATGGTAAGGGACAGATTTAAGAGACGCCTTAGCGTGAATGTGGAAAATGGGATAAATAAAAATTCCAGGTCCATCATCCAGGACCATATAGACGTTGGGGAAATGTAATCACTACATAATATAAAACTTTATACTATTATATATATATATATATATATATATATATATATATATATATATATATATATATATATATATAAAGCTCTATACATAATATAAAACTATAAAAAATCGCTTTCTGTTGTTCGTCCCAATGTATGCTTACTTTAAAACAACGTGTATTTTCATGCGGTTTATTTTTAATAGAGTGATACAAGAGGAAGGTTTATGTGCATAATAACATGTTATGGCAAAACAAAGTTTGCCGAGTCAGCTAGTACTTGACCCTTCGATTTGGTGGTAAGACGTATAGCCAACTTTCGCCTTATTTTTTAGGGTTCTGTACCCAAAGGTACAACGGGACCCCATTACTAAGGCTCCGCTATCTGTCCGTCTGTTACCAGGCTGTATTTCAAGAACTGTGGTAGTTAGACCGTTATTTTTTATAGATGATGTATTTCTGTTGCCGCTATAACAACGGATACTAAAAACATAATAAAATAAGTAGGGCTCCCATGCAACAAACGTGATTTTTTTGTAATTTTTTTCCGGATCTTAATAACAACAACTGATAGACGCTTGAAATATTCACAGAATATTTAGTAATATATTTATAAATACTGTTTAGTTTCGCACCGTGTCAACAGATGGCGCTGTACCCTTTTACATCGCGTTAGTAGTAGTTAATTCCAATTTGTTATATGCATTATCAATACCCGTTTCAAATACAGTACAGGAGTTCAGTGCAGTGTTTTAATTAGTGTGAAGTGTGTGAACATTGGTCCTTCGAGCCGGATTACAGTGCCTAAGGAACATTCAAGTAAGTGATTTAACTATTATAACTTATAAAATCTTAAAGTGTTTGAAAATTAAAAGTGATAGTGATTCAGAACTTGTAAAAATTCAGACTTAATAGTTGTAAAATTGCAAAGTGTTTAAAATAACTTTAAAATTTAACAGTGAAATGTGCATCTTGGACTTATAAATTCTCAGTTAAAATATCATTTGAACTTGTAAAAATTTGAAGTTTAAAATACTTATAAAATTAGTTGTGCATTAAAATAGAATTAAAAGTTGGACTAAGTGTAAATTCAAATATAAAATTGAATTATGGCAACGGATATTAACGAATTATTAGTGGAACAAGTTGAGCAAATAAAAAGATTATACTCTAATTACAAAAAGACTGCTTCTTCGCGTTACACTGTTGGTTACTTGGAAACCCGAAAAGAAACATTGGAAGAGTATTGGAATACATTTAAAACAGATTATAAAGACGAAATAAAATTAAAAGATATATCTAAAGAAGACAAAAAACATTTAAAATCCTTGTTTGAAAGAACAGAAGATTTATATTTAGAGTTTAAAACAAATATAAAAGAGCAACTTGAAACTAAAAATGCTATACCCCAGTGTACTCACGAAAATCCGTCTAATGCAGCGTCTATTAAACTACCTCCAATTAATCTACCTTTTTTTGGTGGAAACTATCAAGAATGGACTCACTTCAAGGATTTATTTCTTTCATTAATTGATAAGGAACCCAATCTCAGTGATATTCAAAAGCATCACTATTTGAGATGTAACTTAAAAGGAGAAGCTGCTCAACTACTCCGTTATTTAGATGTTACTGCAGCCAATTATAAAAAAGCTTGGGACACTTTAGTAAATAGATATGACAACAAAAGAATTATTGTAAGCACAATTCTGAATCGTCTCTTAAACCAGAAGAGGATACCTAGTGAATGTTCTAAGAGTATGAAAGAGATTTTAGATACAACTAATGAGTGTCTTAACAGCCTCACAAATTTAGGTATAGACACAAGCAGTTGGGACCCTCTTATTGTACACATCACAATGCAGAAATTTGATATAGAAACTCACAAGGCATGGGAACAATCTCTAGGATCTTCAACAGATTTACCGACTTATGCGTCTTTAGCCTCTTTCATTGAAGGGCGATTCAGAGCAGTAGAAATGATTCAAGCTACACAAAAGAAAGATCGAAAAGAATCTACACCAGCAGTAGCAATTAGATCAAAAAATGTGAAATCATTTGCAACCCAAGACGTTAATACTGAATGCACCTACTGTAAAGGAAATCACTATATATGTCATTGCACTGAATTTTCACAACTCGATGTAGAACAGAGGAAGGAATTCGTAAAAGGAAACGGCTTATGTTTCAATTGTTTAGTTAAAGGACATTCAATTAAGTACTGCCGACAAAAGACTTCATGTCGAACTTGTTTTCGAAAACATCACACGCTACTTCACTATAGTGATAATAGAAACGTAAAAGATGAGGAAGCAGGCATAAATGACGATACCGAAAACGCACAAGTAACTAGCATGAAAGTATGTCTTAAGGCAAACCAAGTGATCTTAGCAACTGCTACTATAGCCGTTAAGACAAAATATGGTGACTTCGTCAAACTTCGAGCTCTCGTGGATCAAGGTTCGCAGGGTACTTTTATAGCAGAATCGGCGGTGCAAAGGATTGGATTAAAGGGATTTCGGTACACTGCAAATATTAGTGGAATTAGTAACCATCAAATGAAATCGCGGCACATGGTTAGCCTAAACATTCACTCACCTTTTAACTATGAACATATTCTGAACATTAATGCCCACATCCTTCCAAAGTTGACACCTCTTTTACCTACTAAGGAATTTTCTATTGAGTCCTGGCCTAGTCTTTCACAATTAAAGTTATCGGATCCCAATCTACAGAAACCAGGACCTATAGATGTACTACTCGGAGCCGATGTATACGCAACTATTCTACTTGAAGGGTTACACAAGTGTGAGTCTCTCATAGCACAAAACTCTAAATTAGGTTGGTTGGTATCTGGTTGTACCACCTCACAAACTTATCCACCTACACCCACTATTATGGTTTCCACTAATTTAATGGAGATGGATAAGTTAATAAGAAAGTTTTGGGAGACAGAAGAATACACCGAACAAGAAAAACCCATTACACTTCTTGATCAACAATGTGAAGAGTATTACAAAACTACTCATACCAGAACCAAAGAAGGAAGATATGTAGTAAGATTACCTTTCAAAGAAGGTTTTGAATATAATTTGGGTAATTCTAGAAACTTAGCGCAGAATAGACTATTGCAGATGGAAAAGAGATTCTTAAGGAATCCCGAGTTTCAAAAACAATACACAAGTTTTATGGATCAATATCAAAATCTAGGTCATATGGAAGATGTAGAAGCTACTGAAAAGCCGAATCACAAAGTCTACTATCTGCCACACAATGCAGTGATTCGAGAATCCAGTTTAACTACTAAGTTGAGAGTAGTATTTGATGGCGCCGCGAAACCAGATGATGGCTCGTCGCTAAATGATGAATTATTAGTTGGACCACCACTACAACAAGACCTTCGAGATCTCATTATTCGTTGGCGTACTCATAAGATCTGTCTCCTTGGAGATATTAAACAAATGTATAGACAGATTTTAGTATGTAAACAAGATGCTGATTATCAGCGAATCTTGTGGCGTTCTTCTCCACAGGAAAATATAAAAGAAAAGCGATTACTTACCGTAACTTATGGAACTTCTTGTGCTCCGTTCCTCGCCATTCGCACACTTAAGCAACTTATTAGCGATGAAAAATTGTTATTTCCACATCTTTATGACATAGTCAATAAAGACTTTTATATGGACGATTTACTTACTGGTGCGCATGATGAGGAGCGAGCCATAGAGCTTCAAAAAGATATAACTAAACTAATGTTAAAGGGTCAATTTGAATTACACAAATGGGCATCTAACAGTTCTGTAGTTTTACAACAAATTTCAAGTCAAGATAAAGTTACATCGGAAAGTATAGATATTAAATTAAGTAGCACAATTAAAACTTTGGGTATTCGATGGAACTCTTGTAGAGATGTTTTTGAACTAAAGTTAGATATATCTGAACCAAATGTTCCTTTTACTAAAACTACAGTACTGTCAGATATAGCACGAGCATTTGATTCACTTGGATTCCTCGGACCTATTATCATTACCGCTAAAATATTTTTACAAAAATTATGGCTGTGCGGAGTCAATTGGACCGATGAACTTCCAACCGAACTTAACCAAGAATGGTCAAAATACAGAGAGCAACTACTTAACTTAGATACTATTTATGTAAATCGTTGGTTTCACACAGATAAAGTTACACAAAAACTGGAAATTCATGGGTTCAGCGACGCATCCACCTTAGCATATGCTGCTGTTGTTTATTTGCGTGTAATTAAGCCTAATAAAACTCACGTTTCACTTATTATTGCAAAAACAAAGGTCGCCCCAGTTAAGCAAGTATCTTTGCCTCGACTAGAACTTAATGCGGCTGTACTTTTAGCTAAACTACTTCATAAAGTTAAAAATAATTTAAACATTAGTGATGAATCAGTCTTTGCTTGGACTGATTCGATGATAGTTTTGGCGTGGTTGAGAAAACATCCCAATAGTTGGAAAACTTATGTCGCTAATCGAACTACTGAAATATTAAACATTGTTGATTTTAGTAAATGGAACCACGTGAAGTCTGGCGACAATCCTGCAGATTGTGCGTCTCGTGGCATTGAACCTTCACTTTTAGCGAGTTTTGACTTGTGGTGGTATGGCCCTAGGTTTTTGCAAGAATCTGGGAATGTGAATTATTTATCTATAGGAAATGATTTGCCTGATACAAGTTTAGAGTGTAAAACTAAATCCTACAATTTAAAATGTACTTTTGCATCTTTAATTTCTAGTTATATGGAGGAAAATTTAGCTTACCTCAACAAGTTCTCGAATTTACGAAAATTAATTCGCGTTACTGGATATGTGTTAAGATTTATAAATAACTGTAGATTCAAAATAAAACCTTGGAATATTACAGAATATCCAAGCTACCTCACTGTAAATGAGATCCGTGAATCTTTTAGAGTCTGTATTCGTTTTTCACAACAAATTTACTTTTCTGAAGAGTTAGAAAGTTTAAACACGAACAAAAAAATTAACAAAATTAGTTCACTTAAGTCTCTTTCTCCTTATCTTGATAAATATAGGATATTAAGAGCCTCAGGTCGTTTAAAATTTGCTAATATTAGTTTTGATGCCAAACATCCGGTGTTATTATCTTCCAAATGTAATCTAGCATTACTTATTGTGAAAGATGCTCATATTCATGCTTTACACGGTGGCCCTCAGCTTACTCTTAATGTTATTCGCCATAAATATTGGATAATCGGAGCTAAAAATTTGGTCAGAAAAGTAATTCACAAATGTATTACATGTTATAAGCATTCAGCTACTACTTTAGAACAATTAATGGGCCAGCTCCCGACTAATCGCGTAAATCCCAGTAGACCATTCAGCAACAGCGGGATGGATTACGCCGGTCCCGTTACTTTAAAATTATATCCAGGCCGTTGTAAACGGACGACAAAGGCTTATATTGCTCTATTCATTTGCACTTCAACAAAAGCAATTCACCTTGAATTAGTAAGTGATTTATCCACAGCTGGTTTTCTGGCTGCATTTCGACGCTTTACGTCGAGGCGCGGTCATTGCAGGAATTTATGGAGTGACTGTGCTAGTAATTTTGTAGGAGCTTCAAAAGAACTGGACATTATGTTTAAAAATAGAAAGTCTGAGGTTGCTGGAGAAATAGCAGAGCTATTGGCTATTGAGGAGACACAATGGCATTTTATTCCGCCGGGTTCCCCACATTTCGGTGGATTGTGGGAAGCAGGAGTTAAATCTGTTAAGGCTCATTTAAAACGGACGATAGGTCAATCCTGGCTTACTTTTGAAGAATATAATACGTTATTATGTCAAGTAGAGGCGTGCGTTAATTCTCGGCCTTTAACGCCCATTAGCAATTCTATAGATGACATTTCTCCATTAACCCCCGGCCATTTCCTCATTGGCGAGCCTCTCATAACAGTTCCAGAAGGAAATCTCGAAAACGTATCAGTCCCACCTTTACAAAGATGGCAAATTGTTCAAAAAATTGTACAAAATTTGTGGTCAAGGTGGAGTAATGAATATTTAACTATGTTACAAAATAGATATAAGTGGTCTACAAAAAAAGGAGAACCCGAGATTGGTGCTATAGTCTTGGTTAAGGACGAAAGACTTCCTCCTGGAAAATGGATTTTAGGCCGTATCATGGATAAGCATCCTGGTAAGGATGGTCTAACCAGGGTGGTTACCTTAAAAATCAAAGATAGCTTGTTTAAAAGACCTGTTACTAAGATTAGCCCACTGCCGTTGGAGGTGTAAATTTATGTACTTGTTCTATCTGTATGTAGTATTTGTACAGTGCGATGTGTAGACATCTTAACTGGTTTATTTGACCTACTTATTGGCCTTAATTAAGGACCAGTCGTCCTTGGGGGCCGGAATGTTTAGTTTCGCACCGTGTCAACAGATGGCGCTGTACCCTTTTACATCGCGTTAGTAGTAGTTAATTCCAATTTGTTATATGCATTATCAATACCCGTTTCAAATACAGTACAGGAGTTCAGTGCAGTGTTTTAATTAGTGTGAAGTGTGTGAACAAATACTACTACACTTTAAACATAAATAATTAGATTAAAATAATATATTTTTTTAGGGGGAGCCGATACAATACACTTTTTACATTCGCACTTGGATAATTTTTTTGTTAAAACAAAATACGGAAAAAAGTTTTTTCGTTCTATTAAATATTTTAACAAAATGCCTTATCCCGTTTTCTCTTGTAGCTTATTCATTTTTCCTGTTATTGTTAACGTGTTACCCACACTTTAAAAATTGTCGTAAAATACCTCACCCATATATATATATATATATATATATATATATATATATATTACTTTGTTCTCGAACTGTTCACGTCTAAACTTTAAAAAACTTTAAAACGCTCTCCTCGTAATTACCAAATTTTATATTTAGTGCAATTATTACCTGAGACATCGATATAACATTAGATGATAGTACCGAGGGAGACCTAGACTGAATGATACCTAAATTATGTTGAAGTAAATCCGTGCCGGTAGCCGGTAAATTAACTCATGTGGTATTGGTATCTATAGGCGGTGGTTGTCTCTTCCATCAGGAGAACCATCCGTTTGTTTGCTATTTGTGTATGTTTCTTTGAGAGGGTTTACTTTCCACGTGGTCAAAGTTTAATTTGTGAAGTTTGTGAAGATCTGATACAGGGTTCTGGAATTGTGTAATCGACTACTGAAGTTTAACTGCGTTAAAATATTCAGTAACTAGCTGACTCGGCTAACCACTCTTATTTTGTTTCTATATTTTCTCACCTTTTAAACCTTCCCTGGACTTCAACAATTAATTCAAAACCAAAATTAGCCAAATCGGTTCAGCCGTTCTCGAGTTTCAGCGAGACTAACGAACAGCAATTGATTTATATATATATATATATATATATATATATATATATATATGTGTGGTATTTTACGACAATTTTTAAAGTGTGGGTAACACGTTAACAATAACAGGAAAAATGAATAAGCTACAAGAGAAAACGGGATAAGGCATTTTGTTAAAATATTTAATAGAACGAAAAAACTTTTTTTCGTATTTTGTTTTAACAAAAAAATTATCCAAGTGCGAATGTAAAAAGTGTATTGTATCGGCTCCCCCTAAAAAAATATATTATTTTAATCTAATTATTTATGTTTAAAGTGTAGTAGTATTTGTTCACACACTTCACACTAATTAAAACACTGCACTGAACTCCTGTACTGTATTTGAAACGGGTATTGATAATGCATATAACAAATTGGAATTAACTACTACTAACGCGATGTAAAAGGGTACAGCGCCATCTGTTGACACGGTGCGAAACTAAACATTCCGGCCCCCAAGGACGACTGGTCCTTAATTAAGGCCAATAAGTAGGTCAAATAAACCAGTTAAGATGTCTACACATCGCACTGTACAAATACTACATATATATATATATATATATATATATATATATATATATATATATATATAGATATAGATAGCGTAGTACGAGCATCTACATATCAACAAAATATTTTTCTTAATTCATACCCACAAGGACTAGGAGTTTAATTTGCCCTTTCCATAAATATTGCTAAGGATTAGAATTGTTTCCCTTAAGGCGTTTTTCTGGAGAGTAATTAAAACTTAGACAATTCTAAGGCAAGCTTAAATAAGTTAATTTTTGTTCGTAATATTTCCAACGTATACCTCTTTTCATTTGTATTACTTGAGATGTATTCTAATAAGCTATTACTTGCAAATATTATGAATTCAATGATTAATCAAAGTTTTAATTTAATTAATAATTATACACTCCTTTTATCATCAGGTAGATTACAAGGAGATGGCTCTCCTGTAATTCCGTGGCTCTCCTAATGGAAAGAGATATCCATCGCCTTTAGACACTAAACATGTTGATTCTGCGTTGCGATCCGTGTATTGGAATGGTTATGTTACGTATATTTATTTCAACAACATCAATAACCTCAATGAAAAGCAATAACGCTATTGCGGCAGGAACAGGTAAGGCGAGTGTACCAAAACCCGGGCGAGACGTTACGGAAATCTACCACCTAGTAGTCGGGTTTATAGTGATACGTATAGCCACTCGTCTGCCTTATTTATGTATCTTCAATATCTTCACGCCCGTATCCCGAAAGGGTAGGCAGAGGTACAAAATATGCAGCCATTATTAGCCGAAGATACTTGGTCCCACAAATGAGACAGGTGGCAAGTCTATCGCCGACCGGGCACTTTCTAATCTAGGGTAACTTTATGTTTATCAGAAAACTGAAAAACACGATTTTTAAGTGCCCGACCCGGGAATCGAACCCGAGACCTCATGCGGTCAACGCCAACGCTGAACCACTAGACCAGAGGTGATCAACTTCTGTAGTCTAGAGCCTTTTTTATAAGTTAAAAAAAAAAACAAATCTATGCAGCCGAATCGAGAACTTTACTCTTTTTAGGAATTTGGTTTAAATAATATTATTATGTACATCGAATTCTAATACATATGCATATCCGAATACATAATATTACTTTCTACTATCATTTTAAAATCACTGAGTTTTAATTATGCTTAGGTAGAAATACTTATTTTCTACTTGATTAATAAAACGAACAGTTTATAAATAAAGGGGCTTATTTTATTAGTCATTTGAACTTTAGTTTAAAAAAAATGATAACAACTATTGCGCAAATAAACAGTACCATCACGTCGGGTCACTTATTCCAATTCACCATAATTTCAAAAACCATGAGTCGTGGGTGGATCACCGCTCGTCCCGCCACATTATACCGACTGATATCATTTATCGCCTATTTCTAGCAATGGACCGAATTAAAAGAAGGACCGAATGGTCTCAACCCCCTTTGAAGAATAGATCATCTGTCCTTCTTTCAGACAATCTGTAAGAGGCAAAAAATTGTCTATGCCAGCCACTACTATCTTGGCTACTAGGTGGTAGATTTCTGCATTTACTCGCCCGGGTACCAGTATTCTGTGGTTCTACTGCGCTAATAGTGTCAATGATTATCACTGTCGTGTTCTGGTTTGCAGGTAAGATAGAAAATTTATACAGGTAGCATTAAAACTCCGCCACAAGGAATACAACCATCTTTACATAAGGAGAGCCATCCGTTTGGTTGTTAATAAATGATATAAAAACAACCGAAGCACAGGGCGGTGACATGTAAGGTTCAGGACTTCATAATCTGAGGCGAATGGACTAATTCCAAGACTATGAGTCAAATAGATCAGGAGATGATGTCATAAAATATTAAAAGATTTGTACCAGTATGGCGGTTTTTCAGGGGTTTAATTACGTAATGACAAAAAGGAAAATAATGGCCGTAGCGTTGGTACCGGCAGCCCAACCGCGTGGCCGGTAATCGGACTTGTCGGATAAATTACGAGTGTCGAAAGATTTGTTCCACAAACATTTTTGTATTTTTCGATAGTCGATAAAATAAGAAGCAGGTGGTAGCGTAATGTAATACTTCTCCGGTGTGGCTTACAGCCCGCCATACCGACGCCAATACGTTAATTATAAAAAAGACAATTCAACCATTTGTACCAAGCTAATTTTCACACAAATAATCATTATCAAGTAGATAATTACGAAAACAACCATGCCATACTTTTATGACGGTTCCAAATGGCCGCCATACCGCTGCAAAGAAGTAAATCATTATTTTTTGCAAAACGATTTGTACCAGTATTGCATTTGGATTTTTGAAAAGTATTTGATAAAATGTGACGGTCAATATATTTGCCATACTTCTAATAGGGGGGAAAAATGCGACCATACTTGTAAAGCTTATTTTATCGTCACGTTTTAAAAATATGACTGTACAATACGTAAAATATTTTGCCATACTGGTACAAATCAACTCATATTTGTGTCATCATCTCCCAATCTAAATAATTTATGAAACCTTATTTAAAGGTATTATGACGATTTATTGAGTCATGCGTTATGCGAGCAATATTTCCGTTGATTCGATGGCTTTGATGGTACTATAAAAGCAAGCCATTTCACTCAATGTTTTCAAATTACACGAATGGATCTAGCACACTAAGCAAATCACTTGTATTTATCAGTATCGTTGACTTACACGCACAAGGTATTAAAATTAAAACAATTCAATCTCAAGTGTTTTTTTTAATTTCATAAGATAGCAAACAAGCAAACGGGTCTCCTGATGTAAGAGTCAACCATCGCCTATAGATCCCAAACATGTCAATGGTGCGTTGCTATCTTGTGAGGAAGTCTTATTTCATAAGTTAGGTAAGTATAAAATACAAGTTTACCGGCTACCTTAGCCTCCAAGCTGGAATACGCCAGTGACAGGCACTGACGCTATTGCGGCAGGAATAGGTAAAGCGGTGATACCAGCTCCGGGCGAGACAATGCAGAACTCCACCACCTAGTAGCCACGACAGTAGTGACTCGCATTGACAATCAGTCGCCTTTTACGACCTGGCTAACAGAACGGCAGTTGGCCTTCTTAAAAAAAGCTCGGGACCAATACGGGGAATTTCGCGAATATTTCAAACTGTACAACTTTAGTCCGTGTGTACAGCACTACGTAGAGTAACATGAGTCTCTTCAATTAATTTTTCATTGGATAAAGAAAACTTCGGAAATAAAATCTTCTATTGAACTATTAAATTACTATCGAATATAAAATAAGTACTAAAAGTCTGGATTCCTTTGAAAAATAGATTGTCTCTCATTCTATCAGCTATTTGGATTTTGTATCACAGCTTTACTTTTCTCTGCCGCAAAAGCATTAGTGCTTAACAGTTTTTTGTTCTAGTTGGGAGGGTAGGGATAATTTTTTTTATATATTAAAAGATAGCAAACAAGCTGATGTGGAAGGTTACAACCGTAATACCTATACGTAAAAAAGGCAATCTAAACGATGTCAAAATTACCGCCCAGTATCAATGTTAAACATTTTTTCAAAAGCATTCGAAAGTCTTATTTATCCAATATTAACAACTTACGCCAAAAAATTATAAAAGAGGAACAACATGGCTTTTGTAAAAATAAATTTACCACTTCATATTATGACTCATCAAAATCTATTGACTCTTAAGATCCAGGTATACACGGACCTTAGAAGTGCCTTTGACAAAGTTGACCACACTAGTTTAATCTCCCAGTTAAAAATATATGGAATACAAGGTCTTTTGTTTTTATGGTTCCAATAATTGTTAGAAAATCGAGGTCAAAGAGTGATCATTCCAGGTGACATTTTTTTTCATATATTCCATACTAATTTTGATGAGATTTTTACGGATTTCAGTAAAGCGTTTGACCAAATAGATCACGCGATATATTACAAAAACTTTTAGCAGCAGGTATCCACGGTAATTTATTTAGATGGTCTACTTCGTATATTAAGAATCGATCATAGGCTGTTGCGGTTAATAGCTATAATCCTAATTGAAATACTGTCCCTTCAAGAGTTCCTCAAGGATCTTTTCTTTGTCCGTTACTGTACATTCTCTTTATAAATCTCTAACTTTTATCTTTATAAACTCTAATTTCCTGTTATATGCAGATGACATGAAAATCTTCAGAAAAATTGAAAGCTCCTACGATTGTCATCTCCTCCAACAAGATCTTAATAACTTTGAAAAATACTGTAGATTGAACAAATTGGACCTAAATGTTATCATAAAACTTTTAATCGCAAACCTTTAACTGTCGATTACGAATATACACTTGAAAGATCGGTTCAAAATAAGGCAAATAAAATTCGGGACCTTGATGTGATTCGTGATACTAAATTGACATATCAAAACCACATTGACCATATTGCAAAAAAAAAACAAATAAAACATTAGGATTTATTATCATCATCATCTTCAATTTTCCAATTTAAAAGTCGCCAAGGTATTATATTGTTCTTATGTGCGTAGCGTCATGGAATATTGTTCACAGGTTTGGAATCCACAATACAACATTTATATTAACAGGATAAAATCAGTTCAGCGGAAATTTATAAAATTTTTACAGTCAAGTGTAAAAGCCATGAAAACAGTTATGCAGCGAGATGTAAAAAATATCACATATTACCTCTTGCGAAAAGACGTCGGATTACCGATATAGTTCTACTAGCGAAAACAGCCCAATTACAAATAAACTCTCCTTACCTTCTGTCTATGATAAAATTAAGAGTTCCCCTAGGAACACAAGACATCCTATTACACTAAATGTTCCACATTGTGCCAGCAACTATAGAGGTAATTCGTATTTTATTCGCTCTACAGATACGTTTAATCGGGTAGTTGACGCTTCTGACTTCGACCTGATTGATTCTTCCCCGCATAGTTTTAATAAAAAACTAACTCAAAAATGGTTTGATATGGTTTCATAACTATCAATTTTATTTATTTATTTAGCAAAAACTTAATTTTGATTTTTTTTATTTTAATTCATTATTTTTTTTGTGAAAGTTATTGTTTTGTTACACGTTCTTAACTTAATTTCTTTCATTTACTGGAAACTCTTGTTTGTTTTTTTTTCTAATAAATTGAATACAAGATTAGTAGAATTTTTTTGCGAAAACTTATAAGTTATATAATAAAATAAAATAAAAAAAAAATAAAAATAAGAATTGCCACAAGTTTCACATTTGTGTCCAATCCTTTTCCTAATATTTATAAATGACATTACTAATCATTGACTTTATATTAGTAAATCAATGTTAATAATAATATAATATACCATAATAAATGCTCTCTTTTTGTAGATGATTTAAATTTTACAAACTCTAGTCCAGATGATTCACAAATGCTTAAAGTGATCTGCACTCTATTCATAAGTGATGCGAAGATAACAATATGATTTTAAATGCTAAAAAGTACTTCTACATACAATTTGATAAAAGTTATAATAATTCCATTGGAAAAGAAAAGATAGAAGTGGTAACATGTATTCGGGATCTAGGAATTACGGTTTATAGTAAATTAGGATTCATTGAACAGATAAATTCAATCATTTCTAAAACATGGCAACTTTTAAGTTTATTCAAGCGTATGTGTCACAGCTACAGGAATATTTCCACTATAATTAGTTTGTATAACTCCTTAGTTCGTAGTTGCCTTGAATATTCATCTTCAGTCTGGAACCCTTTTTATAAGGTCCACATTGAAAGTATTGAGAAAATACAGCGCAAATTTACCAAATATTTAGCTTTTAAAGATCCCTCTTGTCTCTACAGATCAAACTATAAAACACGGCTAGTTTACTTTAAAATTAAATCTTTACAGCATCGAAAAGAAATGTTAGATATATATCTAACATTTATCTTTGATTTATTTACGATTAAGATTAATACTTCACAAAATTACACATGGCACTGTTATTGCCTTGGATATACTGGATGAGATCAGTGTACCGAGAATAATTCCTTGGTACCCTATTCGTAATCACAACCTACGAACAAAAATTCTTTCGCCACTTAATTTTTGAAAACTAAATACAGTAATATATCAGACAAAATTGATATATTTCAACTCCCGTTTGTTCCGTTTCGAAAGAAACTCTAAAAAAACCAGCGTAATGGGATATAGTTAATCACTTTTTTGTTTGTAAATAAATATTTTCTTTCCGTCGTCTATTTATATACAGTACTAACATTACAATTTTTTTTGTGTCTATTCATTATGACGTATACCTATTTATAATTTTACACATCTGTACATACCTGAAATGTGTTTTCATACGGTCTTATTTTTCAATATAATTTATATTTTAATAGTTAATGTATTATGAAATTCGATCGTATGTATTGTTATTAAATTAAATAAAAATGGCCGACACACACACATACACACACAATAATTGCTCGTTTAAAAGTGTTACGTAGATAAAGATTTCGTCAGTTTTCAACTAATCGTATACAGTTACATTTTTTCCTCCCGAGCTACACAAACGTTTTTTTAACTCCACAATCGTTTCGACAGATATCAACCTGACATAAGAGAGAGATCCCGCGTTGGTTAGACCTTCGTCATTTCATAAAACCGGGGATTGCAACAGTACTAAATGTCCGACAATGGGTGACGTCATTTCTAATACCATATCGAAGAAAATAGAAAGGAAAGTACTATTTTCTATATCTTTGTTACTTGTTACATAAATTATATTTTACATTTTGTTATTTATTTACATGCCAAAATAACCATCATCTAAATTTCATAGTCCCTGATCGTTCTTACATTGATTGAGGACTATGCGCTTAGAAATTTTCAGGTTTTATAAAATGACGCATATCTTGCAAATGCAACTTAGATTATAAATCTAGTTGGTCTTGGATTGCGTCCCGTATTATAATGTAATCAGCAAAATAAAATGGAATTGGTAGTTGTACCTACACTGATTGTGTCATGTTGTCATTTCAAAATTTAAATCACTACAAAGTAGATTGCTGACCAGTGACCAGCGCTGCTTCACGCGCGAGTAATTAACAAATCGTCGACATAATCATTGAAACAAAGTTTTTTGCCTTATTTCAGCTTCGTAGAGGCTATCTTTGACCCCGAGTCTCCATCTATGTACACGACAAATTTCGTAAAGTTCGATTTAGCGATTTAGCCGTGAAAGCGTAGCATAGATACAGATAGACAGACTTTCCGATTTGTAATATGTACTGCAGCATCTATACATATAATAAAATCCATTGATATAAAAAACCCAAGATACCCAATCATTGTCTCAAAAACGTCCTACAAAATAGAGCGCACAATTTCAAATTGTGCGCTCATTTCAAATAGAATCGCATCGATCGCGACGCTGTCAATTTTATTTCTTTTTATGCATTGCTTTGTAAAAACAACTATAAACCTCGCGCATAAGGTTGGGTTTGCAAAGACATATCTGTTTAAAATATATATAAATTAGGGACACTTTTGAGTGTCAGTTTTGTTCGGGACTGTGCATCTTGGGTTTTTTATATCAATGACAAAATCGTAGAAAAGTCAAAACTGCACATTGAATATTTTTTAAATAAATACTTGGGGCGTGATTTACAATCGATATAGAAGCCAAAAATATAGTTTTTAGAATTTTTGTCTGTTTGTCTGTATGTATGTCCGGGGTAAACTCAAAAAGTACTGCATGGATTTACTTCAAATTTTGCATGAATGCTACTAACAGGACGGGTCAACATATGGGCTACATATAATTACGCTATCACCTACAGGGGAGGGGCAGTGCGAAGTAAACAAGGTCCGCGCGGATGAAGTCGCAGGCAACAACTAGTTCTTAATAATTTGAATTCTCTTGTGTACTCAGTGGCTATTGAGTATTAAAATTTGCAAGCTATTTTCTCGTATATACACTTATACTGTAACTATGGGACTGGTAGCAATATTACATTGCGAACAATATATAATATATTTTATTTAGCGTTAATTACACATACCTTTAGATTAGATTAGATAATTTAGATAAACCCAATTGATAAACATGCTATTCGCATTAAAATCAGAGAAAGTAATTTCTTCCATCTTAACCTTTCTAGTCCTGAAACATCTATATAGATTTTGTTTCAAAAGAAGACGGGCAAGACTTCATACATTGTTTTTTTTTTAGTTATTACCTTAAAGTTTAATACATTCCATAAGATTCTATATCAACTCCTTAACTTATTCGCATTAATAAATATTTTTTAAACAAAGTTGGAATTTAGGTAAGGTTGAAGTAAACAATCAGTTCTCTCCTTAGCGGTCTATGGTTAGGAATTTTTCTTGTCATTGTTGTCATTGGTCTAACCTCAAAAATCTAAGTTAGATTGACAGAATTCTGAGCTAAGGTTTTGTGAAGACACTTTGTAGATACTTAAAAGAACAAAAAATAAATTAGCATTAAACTATTCTTTAATACAAAAACAGGGAGAATTTTTATTTGATACTTATAATGAAAATTATGATATATAATTTTTTTTCTGTGTTAATGCAAATGTAATTAAAGTTTTATACAATGGTAACACTTAAATATGATGATAGAAGTCAATCAAATTAACGTCTCAATATTTTTAGATGATTGTTTCCAGCGACATATTTTATTTAATTAATTTAAACAACGTAGAAAATTATTCTACTTCGTCTAATATTCGTCACTCCGAAAGACACGCAAGGGATGTAACGAACCAAAATGGCCTGTGTTCTTTATTCCTTATTTTAGACGCACAATGGGTATTTTGCTTAAAAGTAACTTGTTTCTGATTGATAGTGTTAATTGCGCTACTGTTGATAACTAATTACCACTTATTAAACAGGTGAGGTTATAATCGTAACTAAACGTATCTTCCTTTTATCAATCAAAGAGCTCTTTTTTGCAGGCCCCATATTCGTTTGTTAATATCCACACAGGTAATTGAGTCAACGAATGAGTGTTACGCAATAAATGCCTCGACAATTTAACTAATGAGGCATTTAGACATCGAAGTGATGAGGGTAAGCTTTGAATTTTGACACGAAGTCCAATGACAGAATTCAGTGACAGCATGGAGGTCACTATAATGAATACAAAATAAGATACAAAACTCATAAAATAAGATAAAAATCTCCAGTTATAACTCCAGTTATAAGTGGCAAAGAATCACGCCGAATCAAGCAAAAAAGCCTCCCTGTTGGTCTCGGGCTCCTTTGGAGAATAGGTCAAATGCCGTTCTGCATTTGACCTATTCTCCAGGTCGTAAGAGGCGATCGATTGGCTATGCGAGTCAAAATCATCGAGGCTACTAGGTGGTAGAGTTTTGCATTGGCTCGACCGGGTCTGGTATCATCGCCTTACCTATTCCTGCTGCAATAGCATTACTCTAATCACGTATTAGTCCTATTCCTCCCCTATATCGAGGAACAAACGTAATTCGGTATTCTATCGTACTAAAAATCGATTTTTTTTCATTCTTTTTTTTTAATAGCGCCACCCGGTTTTTCGCATTGCGCTATAGCCATTTCGTACTCTTCAATTAACGACGAATCTATGTATATACAATCCGGTACTCTTATGGGACTAGGTTTTGTGTCGTGGGCTCTTAAACCATTATGTTATCTCCGCAAAACTGTGGTTTCATTTAATTTCCTTCTTAAATTTACATTTATTGCCTAAAATAGATTCAGCCAATAATGTCAATTAGAGTGATTTTCAATCATTATTTTGAGGAAATTGGAAGCTTTACATCAAAGTGGAATAAGCGGTTTATCATATTTGGGTTCCCAAATTTAACTTTATGCAGTAATAATACTTAAATAATATTACATTTTGCTTTTGACGTTGTATAAGGTATAATTCTTCCAATTCGTTCAAATTTTTTTTTATAAAGTCAATAATTTGCTTTCATGGTTTTCGAGAGCATGTTTAAATTATTAGTATAACCACATATTAATTGAACAGAGTATTGAAGCAAGACAAATCTGTAAGGATTGTGACATATGGCACTCGGTTCTCCCTGCGTACCCCATAAAAATTTGGCGTAATATGATATGTACATACATATAATATACGTATCTATTTAGAAAAATCTCATTTATCAACTACTAGCTGACTTATTTATTTTTTTATATTTTCTTACCTTTTAAATCTTCCCTGGAGTTCAACAATTAATTCAAAACCAAAATTAGCCAAATCGGTTCAGCCGTTCTCGAGTTTTAGCGAGACTACCGAACAGCAATTGATTTTTATATATATACAAGCGATCTGCCCGCGGTTTCACCTGCATAGCTTTTGTTCCCGTGGGAATATCGGAAAGGTTTATATACTAAAATCTTCCTCAAGAATCAACTATTTATTAAAAACAACCGCATCAAAATCCGTTGCGTAGTTTTAAAGATTTAATCATACATAGGGACAGACAAAGTGACTTTGTTTTATACTATGTAGTGTTATTATATATTATATATTATATATTATTATTATATATTATATTATATTATATTATATTATATTATATTATATTATATTATATTATATTATATTATATTATATTATATTATATTATATTATATATTATATATTATTTATTATATTTTATGGTATTGGGAGCATGTAAAACTTTTGATACCGATTACTACTAGATATTTTAGATAGTAGTAAGAGTTACCAATGTTGATTACGTCACGAAAGGACTTGAAAAAGGTAAGATTTTCCTAGTCAGGCAAGGCGTACTGCCTGGGGACTGAAGCCCATATGAGACGGGTTGAAACTTCTATATAGTGTTACAAGATAAATAATTGTTATACCGCGAATTAGGATTTGTTTGATTTTTCGTCGATTATTGGCTTGACCGCAACATGAGTAAATTCTGTGATGGATATTGTCATCAAACTAGTGATCATCGTCGCATTTGTAGCCAGCCAAGCCAAGAAAATACAATTCAACGAATTGAGCTACAATTACAGTTTAGTGCTGTCTTTATTTATATCATAAGATAGCAAACAAGCATATGGGTCTCTTGACAGAAAGAGTTAACCATCGCTTATAGACACCAAAGATGTTAATGATGTTTTGCTGTTAAGCACTGAGGCTATTGTGGCAGGAATAGGTAAGGCAGAACCAGACCTAGGCGAGAAAATGCAGAACTCTACCACTTAGTAGCCACGATGCAAGTGACTCGTATAGCCAGTCGGTCGCCTTTTAAGATCTGCCTGGCAGAACGGCAGTAGGCCTATTCACCAAAAGAGCCTGGAACAACAAGGGGAATAGTTTACTTGCAACCCAATTTTTCATTGTGCTTACCCACTGGCATAAACTGATTCCAAAAATATTGAAAATCAGTTATTCTTCTGCCAATTTCAATTTTTGAAAACATTTTTTTTTATAAGCTATAAATTCATGTATTAATTTTCATGTGAGTAGATGCTATAGTACTTAAATTATTAGGCTGTGACCTGTGATATACAGAAAGACAGACGAACGAAGGCACAGATAACAGACGAGCAGGTAAACATAGAAAGACATATAATATGATGGAACCATAAGAGTTTCTAGTTTCCTACGGAACCATATTTACGGTAGAGTTAGAAACTTGAGGCCCAATGTCGAATGCGATGGGTTCTCTTTCCTGCGTAATTTAAAAAGCATCTTTAAAACTAGTAAGTAGGTAATCTATGCTGTAAACCCCGGATAGCGAAGATGGATTTTTTAAATGCTATTTTATACTATTCTTACGCATGTATTTTAAAACGAAATAAATGGTGTTTTTGTATTTTCACTTTTACATAATTACGTTGATGTCATTATTTTTCATTTTTTAAAACTAGTTTCTTATTTCGCACAAAAAAGCGCAAATATGTAATGGCAATAGCCTATGACGTTACGCTTTTGTAATTAGTGACAGATTCCTACTATTACAGGCATTATTCAATTTCAGTGATGATTTGGTGGGGTGTTAGCTATGAAGGGGGGAGAGAGCTATATTTTGGTGAAAAAAGTATCAATACATCGGCACAGGTGTATCAAGATATCATTCTTGAGATGTTAGTTAAGTTCTATAACAACGGCATGTTCAATAATGCCGTGTTCATATTGAACATGGCATTATTGAACATGGAAGAGTGTTTTCAGCAAGACTAGGAACTGGATCAAAAAGCTCAGTCCACCCAATCTCAGTTAGAAACCAACGTTCCGGACTTCAACAGAGCCGAAGACTGGCCGTCATCTAGTCCCGATCTTAATCAACTGGATGATTATTTATGGTCTTTAAACTTACTTTTACTACTCTACTAGTACTTTGGATTACTCTAAATATTATGATAACTTGGAATCTCTAAAACAATCCAATCAATTAGGAGCAAAGAATTTTCCCATGGAAAGAGTGCATGTTTCTATTGATAACTGGCCCCAATATTTAAAGGACTGTGTTGCAGATCACTTCAAATAAGCTTTATATATTTTTAATGGCTTTATATTAATGTATTAAACTAACACACTGTAATAGTAATAAATGTTATGTGCAATAAAAAAAAAACCTTTTTTTCTTTGTAATAATATAAAAATATTAAGAGCAAGAGTAGTATATGTATCAAGATCTCTTTGATGTAAGTATTTACAAATTTTAATGCGTTAATAAAATCATGGCGTATTGTTTCAAATAACGTGGCAAGGCATTTTTATTTCAATAAAATAATTTTATTTTATTGAAATAATAGTGATTCAGTCATTAAATGAGGGGTATAGAAGCAAAAGCACAATTATGAATGAGGATTGTAAGAGTATGGGCTTACATTTGAATGCGAAGAAAACTAAAGTTTTGGTATTTGAAAGAGAAACGACCAGAACGGATGTAAGAGTTGTGGTCGATGATGTAGTGCTGGAACAAGTGGATGAGTTTGTATATCTTGGATGTGCTTTTAGCAGGGATGGAAGGTACACCGCTGATGTTGAAAGAAGAGTGTGTGCAGGGAAGAGTGAATGGAGCGTTAGGGAGATTACTTAATAGCACAATTTTAAGTCAGGGTGCCCGTCTAGCCCTGCATAATCATGTGCTTATCCCAACGCTATTGTATGGAAGTGAGAGTTGGGTATGTCAGAAAGGGCATGAAAGTAGAATCAACGCGGTCGAGATGAGGTCGCTAAGAAAAATATGTGGTGTGACACTCGCGGACCGGGTTCGTAATGTCGAAGTGAGAGAGAGGTTAGGTTTGAAAGAAAGTGTCGGTGTAAAGATGAGAAAGGGCATGCTCCGTTGGTTCGGACATGTAGAAAGAATGGTAGATGAAAGGTTAACAAAACAGATATACAACGCGAATGTGGAAGGATGTAGGTACCGGGGAAAACCAAGACTGACATACCGCGATCAGATTGATCGAGTACTCTCCGAAGGTGGTGTCAAGAGTCTTCGAAACCGGCGTGTGTGTATGAAGAGTGTGATGAATGTGGAAGAAGCGAGACAAGCCTGCAAGGATCGTGATGTATGGCACTCGGTTCTCTCTGCCTACCCCGTAAGTGATCTGGCGTGAAGATATGTATGTATGTATAGAAGCAAAAGCGCTTCAGTCCAAAAATGCATTTTATTACACTGAGTACACCAAATTGTAGCGATAAAAAATTGCAAAAATATATTATAATCGTTACCATGCAAATCCAAATCAATCCTACATAAAATTCACTTAGAAAGTAATGATTACATGCAAAACCACCTCAATCCAAAATTTGTTAGGAGCAAATCCGCCTCAGTCACAATCAACCAATCAGAAGCAGCCATTTAAAAAATTCTAAGATGGCGAATCAATTACTTTTCATAGTAAGTTGACTGCGCATAGCGCGTGTTTAATTTGTGTTTTTTATTAAATCACTTATTGTAATGAAAGAAAAAATTACACCAGCACGTGCAGGACGAACACGAAAACGTCTGGCAAATAAAAATCAGTGGCGGCAAGTGAAGGAAAAGGCAGAAAAGTAACAAACAACTGCATAATATTTTGGCCGTTGTGATAGGGTAAAGTAGGGTTTGCATAGAAAGCTTCTTCTAAATTTTATTTAAATTTTTATTAAATTAATAATTATTGCAAAAAGCTCCTAACATACTAACATTTTATTCACACTATACTGAATTGTTTTTTTCTGCTTTTAGTAATGGGTTTTATTTTCTTTTGGTTAAGGTACTCTGCAAAAGATCTCTCGATTTAATTCTTTTATTTAATTTTTTTTACAATGAGCAAGAATATTATTTTATCTTTACTTTCCATAAATAATTATAATACAATATAATGTACCTTACCTGTAACTAATTTGTTAAGAAAATTAATAAAATTCTATATTCTAAACTTTGTTTTATTTTGCAATCGGTGCCTTACGCTATCGCCATTTATTGACAGTTGACGAATTAAATAGTGACATGCAAATTCGCTTCGATCCAAAGCAATGAAAAGCAAACATGCTTTAGTCCAATGCTTAAATGCAAAAACACCTCAGTCCTACACTATATCTTAAATAATAAAGAATTTATGTATATTTGATTTGATTTGATTATTGTTATTTGAAAAATGTGTTCTATTGAATGTACTAACATCCGTTTCTGATAAAAAATACAATTTATTAAGAAACAGTGGAAATTTGCGGTTTACTCAGTCTAGGTGTTTTGTGACTGAAGCGCCTTTGCTTTTATACCCCTCAAATAATAGTCATACAATATTTTTAAAATCACGTTTCTTTAATGTTTGTGATGTTTTATTACTGCCATTATTCCTATTAGTTAAAATATGAAATAAAATATGACTACTGAAATTACTGGAACTAAAGAAAACTATTTTTAGTATTTGTACATATTTAAGCTATAAGTTATATATCAATTCTGTATTGGTTATATTTTTTGACAGTAAAGTATAAATAAAAGTTGTTATAATTTTTATTAAAAATAACCACCTACACCCACCTATGATCATTTAACTACAAAACGTAAATTAAGTAAACGAAAGTCAGTTAAATAATCTAATATCAGAAAAATTTTCAAGATGGCTTACACATAGCGATAATGCACGGTATGTTGGACACGTCACTGCGAGCGAGCTGTATACACCAAAAAGTACATCTACTCATGTGGTATACACCGCGTCGAGCGCAAAATATGGTATTGAGTTTTTGCGATGAGTCAATTTGTTATAGCACTCTTAAGAATGATTGGTAAAGAAGTTAAAGAAAGCATAACAAAGAAAGGTGAATACAATTTTTCCATTTGTAAAAATTAAGTATCTTCACACCCATATCCCCGAAGGGGTAGGCAGAGGTACAACAAGTGCACCCACGATTAGCCGAAGATACTTGGTCCCACAAATGTGATAGGTGGCAAGCCTATCGCCAACCGGGCACTTTCCAATCCCGGGCAACTTTGTGTTTCTCAGAAAACTGAAAAAACTTTGTAAAAATTAAATAAAAAAATTAGGTTTGTAAAATAGTATCTTAGCTAAGCCAACATCTGGGACACTGCAAGGGTTACAAGGTAACAAGGAGAAGGGGGTTAAAGGGTAACAAGGGATACTGCAAATTTTTTTATATATCATGAGATAGCAAACAAGGGTCACCTGGGCCACAGTATACTGGAGACTGACAGTAGTCAATCTACATACATGTGATATTCGAGCAACGCACACATAGACACCTCTCACGGACGCGATATCTCGGAATGGTATAGTTTGTTCCGCACCAGTCCGGGATATCGCGTACGTGAGAGGTGTCTCTGTGTGCTGTGCGAACATTACTTGTATGTAACATTGACTTCTGTTAGTTTCTAAGTATCTGTGCCTGGGCTCTCCCCCGGTAAAAAGAGATCCGATCGTCTAAAGACACCAAAGATGTTATTAGTGCGTTGCCGTCCATGCGGTGGGATGCTTATGTTATATGCATAAACGGCTACCCTACCCTCCAAACCGGAACACGACAATTACAAGCGTTGACGCTATTGCGGCAGTAATATGTAAGGTGATGGTGCAAAACCCTGTCAAGACAATGCAGAACTCCCTAGTAGCCACGATGGTAGTGACTTGCATAGCCAATTATTCGCCTCTTGCGAATTATCTGGCGGAACGGCAGATAGTAGGTATATCCTTCAAAGGAGGTCGGATAAACTTAGATATGAACTTGTAGAATATAATTTAAACTCAGTAAGACTGCAACAGTTGACTTCCCATTCCCTGTATCTCAGGAGAAGGTTTCCGAGATACAGGGAATGGGAAGTCAACTGTCGGATTGGATCTTCACCAAATTAAAATGGGACCATACGAAAAGTATACTCAAGAATTTTCAAAAAAAAAAAAAACTTGTAAAAAGGTGCTCGAATTTTATTAAAATTGGAGGGACCTATTGTTTTCTTTTTTAACATATTGCGAAAAATAAAATTAAAGTGATATGTATAGTAGATAAGGTAATAAGTACTCGTAAGTTAAAATAAGTTTTCTTTTTATTTGATTTCTTACCCACCTGTTGCATGCCTTAATGGGCCAAAAATGTGAGTCTTCAATATTAATATTAGACAAGGTCCTAATGTACCATATTTATTATTATTATTATGAAATCGGTTCATAAATGACCGAGCTTTGAGATAACAAATATAAAAAAACACAACCAAATTGAGAACCTCTTCCTTTATTGGAATTCAGTCGAAAATAGGATGAGGTTAGATGTGATTAACATTTTCATTATATAAAAATTTTGTATGTAAATAAATGAACTTAAAAAAATGAAAAATTCAAAAGTCCACGTTTCCTAACGTTCCTTAAATTTAAAAATTAATTAAACGGCAATTTTCAATAGAAAACATTCCCGTGACGTACTGAAGCTGTTAAAATAAATGTTAACGATACATTTAGTATTTTGAGCGTTGAGGCACATCCATGATCGCAGACATCCGACATCCACAAACTTTTTAAATCAGTTTTTGTTTATTACATACTTGACAAATATGTTTCAAAAGTATTTTCTTTTATATATCATAATATAGCAAACAAGCAGATGGGTCTCCTGATAGAAAGAATCAACCATCGCCTATAGGAACCAAAGGTGTTAATAGTGCGTTGGTATCTTGTGGCAAAGTCTAATGTCACATGCGTTAAATGTATTTATTATGATAGTATTAAATGTATTTATAAAAGGGCTGCTATTTGTATATGTTTAGTATATTATTGTATTAGTTATATGAATACTATAAATACTGGTTTAGTCCAGAAAAATGCTTGAATTTGACATATTTAGAGTACCTCAACGCTCCGATTTTGATCCGTGCAAAAAAATGTGTAACACACAATGAACTAACTTCCACAGTAATACGGGTTACGACCCAGAGCCTACAAAAACATATGTTTGACCTAGTTTCAATAATTATAGTCAATGACGTGATAACCCACGCAAGATGTCGCTTGGTTGGCATTCAGTTCACGGACAAGTGTTGAAATTTCTGAACAAATAAAAATATTATTACGCTGGTTTCACTACCGGGTATCTAGAGCAAATTGGACCTTCAATAAAATTTTATTAATTTTCCTTTCATACGCAACAAATAATCAGAAGGCTCGCTTGTTGGAAAAAGACAACAACCACCGCCTATATATAACAAAGATGTAAATGCTACGTTGCTATCCGTGTGATAGGGTTTTAATGGCCCCATGCAGAAGTTTACCGGCTACCTTCCGATCAAAACTGCAATACGGCAGTATAAGCACTGTTATTGCGGCAGGAATATGTAAGGTGGTACTACCAGACCATGACGAGACAACGCAGAATTGTGCCACCTAGTAGGTCGCCGTTTACGACCTGCATGGTAGAACTGCAGTTGGCCTATTATTCAATGGAGCCTGGGACGGAGAAATCTTAATCTTCCCATTCTTTTGTTTGGGATTGTTTTCTTCTTTTGAGAAAGAATTGATCTTATATGATAAAAAAATTGATTCAAGGCTTCAGGAAAGCAGGAGATTGAAAGTCGATTGTTATAATTTTCTTGCATTTAACAGATGTTAATCTTTGTTGATTCAATTAATATACAAAGGTCTTTTCAATTACCAATTACTTTTTCAAGCCATTACAATTTTCATTACTTTCATTCAGTTATGTATCAAAAAGGAGATAATTTTATTTGTCGATAGTAGAGCGCTCTCTAGTATATCGCAATGTGTCGTACAGTTAGTAAGTAAAGTTTATTTCAGTGTGAAATCCAAGGTCAATATAAAGACGAACGTTGCCAACTTCCGCGCTTATTTCCTGGCAACACGTTTCAAATAATTCAAGTTCATCTCCCATTTTATTTGAGTTTAACAACCATATTGCATTTTCAACTGACTTCACAAGATCTCTCTTTCTCAAATCGTTTCTTTTTTTATATTTGTTACTCTCACTTATTACCTAGTAACTCAGTCATTATTAACGGAATTAGAATTTTTCATTTGAGAGGGCATATTTTCTTTGTATTTTTAAATCATTAGTTACCCCGTGTTGGTCCGGGATCCTCTACTGAATACGCTAACTGCCGTTCTGTCAGGCAGGTCATAAAAGGCGACAAATTGCTTATACGAGTTACTACCATAGTGGCTACTAGGTGGTAGAGTTCTGTATCTCCTTGCTCGGATCTGGTACCATCCTGTTACATTTTCCTACAGCAAAAGCATCAGAGCTCTCTCTGGCATTAGACCTCTATCTATAGGCAATGGTTGACTCTTTTCATCAGGAGATCCATCTGCGTGTTTGCTATCTTATGACATAAACAGCAAACAATCAGATGAATCTAGAATGCAACATGCAAAAATGACTGGCTACCTTACCTTCTAAACAGGAATACGATAGTGACATGTACTGACACTATTACAGTTTTTTTTTCGGAATGTCTCAATTGCTGTTAGCCTTATGGGCTGTTACAGCTTCACCGGTCGCGATACTATTACAGTCCGAATAGGTAGAAGCTAAATGTTCTCCTGATGAAAAGTGACGACCTTTGCCTATAGGCAGAAAAAATGTGAATGGTGCATTGTCATCCAGTAGCGTAATGCCAGTTTACCATCGAAACCAGAACTAGACAGAATTAAAAACAATGCTAAGGCAGGAATATTGTGTCGTTACTAGACCCGGTTGAGGTGATGCAGACCACTTCTATCTTGTTACTAGTCTCAGTGTTAGTGACAAATATTAGCATTCCCTCGCCTTTTATAAGATGCTTAGCGCTAAAACCGTTGACACGTTAATGTGTACGGAATGGCCGTTTATTCGTCAAAAAGGAGTTTAGATCAACAGCAGAAAAGCAGATAAATATATTGATGAACATATATAAAAATATATACTGATGAACATCTAACGTCCTTCTAATTTTTAAGTGGATTACAAAAACTATTTCAGTGGTCTTAAATAAATTAATCAAAAAATTGTATTATTGCGTTTGCGTAAAAAGAGATTACAAAGTTATCGTTTCTCGTATTACTCTATAAATACATACATCAATAAAATTACGAAAACGCTTTACACTACCCTCGTTTAATACTCAATTAAAATTATCATAGTATGATTTCAGTCGTGAAAATCTTTGGTGCAAGCCCTTCCCAAATTCGGATTTTTTGAAGATTTTTTTACTTTTACTTTGTATAATTTGATTTATTATAATACTCTACTATAATATAAAAAAGCAACATATTATGCGTCACATGTCACGTATAATACGCCGCTGGTTTATTGGTTCCGTAGGCTCAACGAGTCGGAGCAATGGAAGCTCTACATTGCGAAAACACTGATTTTTCATTTCCCACAAAAAAGGAATTGTCCTCATGATTAGAATCTAAAATGTCGTGTTTTTTCGGTACACCGTCCCTTACAAACTGTATATATAAAAATTTATGTACATAATATAACGTCTCCAATGAAACTGAAAATGAAAAAATATACTTTAGATGAATTGTTTTATTCTATTCTATTATATCCAAAGTAAATAAAAACACAAAACAAAAGGATTTGGGAACGTAAGATTTTGTTTAGCCAAGGTAAGGTGCTACTTTGACCCAAAACAATTTGACGATCTCAGAAGAATATATTGGCTTTGTTCAATACCCTCGATTGAAGCGAGGCTCCTATAAACCGGCTACAGATTGCCGTTCACATTGGTTTTAGGCTGTGACAACTGAAAAGAGGTGTTTTTAATTCATTTCAGAACCCATACTTACATCTCGACACAGGTTGACTGGTAAAGGATTGAACTTACTGAAGGAAGTTCTTGAGTACTCGATTCTGATACCAAATATGTAAAAAATAGGTACTTACTCAAATTTTTACTTATTGTCGAAAAAAAATGTAGTACGGACACCCATGCACAGCGCATAGAAATTCATAGTCTGCAAACAGCAATTTACTGACCACGCGACTAGGCTCGTTAAAATATCGTGCAATGATCATATTTAAAAAAAATACTACTTTAAATTCGTCGAGGTTTACTATGTATTAAGTACATTTTTTGCTTTATATTTTTATTTATTTATTTACTTTATTGTACACCTTAAATAAATTTGTACAAAAGGCGGACATAATACCTATTAGCATTCTCCTCCAGTCAACCTTTGGGCAAACAGAAAGTATGTAATCGGTGCCTCATAAAATATATTATGTCATATAAGAACATAGATCTTAATAAATTAAATATATACTACTTACATTATACAAATTATTATATATACATACTACTTATATACACAAATACACACACACAAATATATATATATATATATATATATATATATATATATATATATATATATATATATATATATATATATATATATATATATATATATATGTATATACTAAATTGCTGTAATTAGTCTTTATGTAAAGATAATCATACTCTGTAATAGTTTTGTAAAGCCCGAAGACTCTACTTTAAGAATGTAAAATCGTTTTTTATAAACAATTGCATTAATTATGAGTAAATTCAATTTAAAACAAAAAACGATTTTTCCCATGTTAATTTAATGGGAAACTAAAAAAACAATAGCGACCCCTTAGAGTTAAGCTATAGGGCTCGGGTTTGGTGAGAATTTTTTTATATCAAATAGAAAAATTTGAGAGGGTATGAGTTAAAAAAAAAAAATTAAAGTTTTTTTTTGAATCACCCTAATATATATATATATATATATATATATATATATATATCTCTCTCTTTTAAGTTTGAGAACAGAATTTACGTATGACGTATGTATATTATCATGTATATATCACATAAATGTAGTGTGTGTATTGTTTACTTTAATTAATTTAATTTACTTCTAATAAATTTTATTTAAAAATATTAGGTTTCTACAGTCCTCCACAAACTAATCTTTAATTGTGCCAAATTCATATTTTTGACCTATTGATTTTGTGGCTAATAAAACAATTTAGAGCTCAAAAATTCCATCGAATGCCATTCTAATTATGAAAATATATGGTTTAAAAAATTTATATATTTTTGAAAATTAAAATACTATATTTTTACAAACTTTAGACTTTTGAATTCTTCAAGCTCAAAAATATATGTATAAAAATATAATAACAATACTTAATGTTTTCGCTCCTTTGTGCTTAAAGTACCTCATTTAGCAGGAAGCTTCAGGGATGGGCTGCAGGGCCAACCTCTACAGATTTTTTCTCATATACTTCATAGTGTTTGGGGGATTCATTGGATAGGTTTTTTAACACTTTGACTGTCCATGCATTACATGTAATGCACTGAAGACGTCCGTGCATTACATATGTATCATCATATCATCCTGTTAATAATACCTCAACGGGATAAATAGATGTGGTAAGAAATTAAATTAGAACGTATAGACGGATTAAAACGATAAAAGGATAAAATATTTTCGTGACCTCGTAATAACTTAAAATGAGTTTTTTCCCATGCTGGTCCCGGGCTCCTTTGAAGGATAGGCCAACTGCCGTTCTGCCAGGCAGGTCGTAAAAAGCGACCGATTCGCTATGCAAGGCTACCATCGTGACTACTCGGGTCTGGTACCACCGCTTTACATATTTCTGACGTGATAGCGTCAGTGCTTATCGCTGTCGTGTTCCGGTTTGGAGGGTAAGGTAGCCGGAAAACTCATGCATGAGGCATTAGACCTCGCTACAAGATAGCAACGCACCATTACCATCTTTCTACATTTTTTAACGTGTCTATATGCGGTGGTTGTCTCATTTGCTTTTTGCTCATTTGCTTGTTTGCTATCTTATGATAAAAAAAATGTAATATAATTATTGGACATTTTGGTGATGGGGACAGAAATATGCTTAGGACAGTTAAAGTGTTAAAAATATTGTAGGCTTGTGAAAACAAGTTTTCGATTAATGGACTCGTGTGTGAAATATTAAGCTTAAAAGTACTAATTTTTTTTTTGTTTTATAGAAGAGGGGGCAAACGAGCAAGAGGTGCACCTGATGGTAAGTGATCACCGCCGCCCATGGACATCTGCAATACCAGAGGTCTTGCAGTTGCGTTGCCGGCCTTTTAAGAATGAGTAAGCTCTTTTCTTTAAGGTCCTATGTCGTATCCGTTCGGAAATACCCCTGCCGGTAATTGATTCCACAACAGAGTAGTGCGAGGCAAAAAGTGTCGGGAGAAACGCACAGTTGTGGATTTCCAGTCATCGAGATGGTGAGGATGGAACTTTAAAGGAGACTGATACTGTTGCATACAAACTTGGGCCCCCTTGTAATAAGTTGAATATTATGTTAATTAATAGCTAGTTTAACATTATATAAATACTGAAAATTTTACAGATTTTAGCAATCTGAGAACAGAGATATAAGATATTCACTAGAAGTAAGGTTACAGTACTATGGTATAGTTTAACTCACTGTAACCGTTTACTATTATATAAGCAACTGATACTTGTAATACAGGCAACTATGCTTCATGTTTATTAATTGACACAATACTAAAACACAGATTTTTGGAAAACACAAATTAAAGGATGTCTCTCTGTAGGTAGGTACGTAAAATAGCGAAGAGTGAAGTCCGCGACTTGCGAGTGCGACTCTTGCGAGCCGTCAGTGATGTCAGTTGTAATTGTCAATTTTAGCTGTATTAAATCCACAGACACTAAATCGTATTACGTTTGAAGTAACGTGATCAATCGATTATATAAATTGTATCGATTATATTTTTTCTTTTTATATTATAAATGATTTGTAAAATAATAATGTTACTTATTGTTGATTATACTAAATATAAATCGAAAATACACTTTTACATATACTTACGAGCTTATCTTTCGATTAAAATTATTTACATAAATCGATTATAATTTTGTCGATTATACAATTATAGTACCACAAACTTATTTTCGTGATTTCTTTTTTCTCAGAAAGCGGATTAAGCTCATATTTTGAACTTTGAAATAGAAAAATAGTATCATTTTTTTGAACCATACTTCAACCCTTTACATTTGGGCCCAAAAATCCCCTTCTCCTTTGACGCGATATCCGATGGTGGAATTCGGTGGCAGGAATTATTCCAAACAACTCGTCGGAACACTCCCCATGATAAAGACGATAGAAGACGCAGAGTGAACCTACATCTCTGCGTGATGCCAAAGAGTCGAGCTGTTCCGAAATAGCCTGGTCGTCAACGATTCGAACCGCTCTACGCTGTATGCGATCAAGAGGAAGAAGCTGGTATTGGGGAGCTCCGGCCCAGAGATGAGAACAGTACTCCATGTGAGGCCGAATCTGTGCCTTATAAAGTTGAAGGCAATGGGCCGGCAAAAAGTACTGTCTCGCTCTGCTGAGCCCACGGAGCTTTTTAGAGGCTAATTAAGCCTTGCCTTCCAAATGACCGCGAAACTGAACGTAATTTGATATGTCGACTCCCAGGATTCCGACACTAGCTGAGGCTGTCAGGAGAGTATCCCCAAATCGAGGTGATATGACAAAGGGTGTCTTTTTTGCGGTGAACACGCAAAGTTGTGTCTTCTTGGGGTTAAAAGTGACCAGGTTTTGACGACCCCATTCAGAGACATCGGTAAGTCGAATCTCGACTTCAGACACTAGCTTGTTTCGGCACTCTTCGACGTGTTCCCGAGAAATACCGCTTCGGCCGGAGTATGTAGCATCACCAGTACTGTCATCCGCATAGCAATGTATGTTGCGAATTCGCATCATGTCATTGATATGCAGAAGAAACAGAGTCGGTGATAGCACGCAGCCTTGGGGAACACCAGCATTGACAGATTTAAGGTCGGAGCACGCACCGTCGACAACGACCTTGATGTTCCGGTCAGCCAAAAAACTGGTGATCAACTTGCACAATTTCTTGGGAAGCCCATAGGAAGGCAGCTTCGCGAGAAGCGCTTTGTGCCATACCCGATCAAAGGCCTTCGCTATGTCCAAACTAACTGCTAACGCCTCCCCCTTGGACTCAACTGCTTCCGTCCACCGATGAGTTAGGTATACTAGAAGGTCACCAGCTGACCGGCCGCGACGGAAACCGTACTGACGGTCGCTAATCAGCTGGTGCTCTTCTAAGTACTTGAGGAGCTAAGAGTTGATGATCGTCTCCATAATTTTGGAGAACAAGGAGGTTATGGCTATGGGCCGATAGTTAGACGGATTAGAGCGATCTCCTTTTTTAGAGATGGGATGAACCAAAGCTGTCTTCCATGAATTCGGTACCACGCCGAGTGAGTAGAAGAGCCGGAATAGGCGTGTTAATACTGGCGCCAACTCTGGAGCAAAATTTTCGTTAGAGTCAAAAAACGCGTCCACCTCCCCCCCCCTACGCCAGCTAAATGGTTGGTTTTAGGGGTCAGAAAAAATTCATAGCTGTAGTAAATATAATAAAATTAAAAAGAAAACTATTACAGCTTAGAAGGCTTTAAAGGTTTTTGAGTAATAGTTACCTAACATATAAAATTTACTTGGAGAAGTTCTTAAAGGTGGTGAACCTGTGGTGCGGATATATTTGTCATTGATGTTTTTTATATAAGATAGCAAACAATCAGATGGTCTCTTGATGGAAAGAGCCACCTATCGCCAATAAATACCAAAGGTGTTAATGGTGCGTTGCTATCTAATGCCACATGCATAAGTTTACCGGCTACCTTACCGTCCAAATCGGAACACGACAGTGACAAGCACTGACGCTATTGCGGCAGTTGGCCTATTCTTCAAAGGAGCCCGGAACCAAAAGGGAATGACGTTAAATAGGTCAAATGTTCAAAGTATGAAACAATAAAATCCCTCTCATAAATGCGGACTTAAGGCATTATTGCGATGGGCAGCTGCGGAACACTACATTGTATGTAGTCCTACACGCAGGTGTCCTACCTATGTAAATCTACCGCGCTCAAGTAAATCGCACTTGTGCTTTCTTAATAAGGCCATTTTCTAAACTCAAACTCACGCAAAGAGGATTCATATGTTAGATATAAGATTATTATTAGGCTTTTGACTTCACGCAAACGAAGCTTGAGCGTCTGTAAACGTTGCCATATGCAAAAGCCTTTATAGGAGCAAAGGAAGTTGGCAAGTTACGTTATTACGTTAAATGCATTTATGTTTGTGGTGTCATTAGTTGTTTCAAGCCTAATAAAGAGTCTTAGTGAATGAATAGTAAATTTATTAAGTTTTTTTAGAATAGATCTTTTTTTTGTGCTAATTAAAAATGTATCAAAACCGTAATACTATTTACATTTATATAATATTAGCTAACACCTGACTGCTACGCTAGACGAAAGAAAGTAAAACAAAGTTTTTTTTTTTTTACATCATAAGATAGCAAACAAGCAGATGGGTCACCTGATGGAAAGAGTCAACCATCGCCTATAGGCACCAAAGATGTTAATGGTGCGTTGCTATCTTGTGGCGAGGTCTAATGCCACATGCATAAGCACTGACGCTATTGCGGCAGGAATAGGTAAGGCGGTGGTACTAGACCCGGGCAAGACAATGTAGAACTCTACCACCTAGTAGCCACGATGGTAGTGACTCGATAGCCAATCGGTCGCCTTTTACGACCTGCCTGGCAGAACGGCAGTTGGAATATACTTCAAAGTAATATACTAACCATATACCATCATCATAAAGAACGGTACCATTCATGATTTATAATAGAACATACAGGCAAACAAAAATTTAATACATTTTATTAGAACAATCTGAAGTAAATAAATAATAATTAAATATTCACGGGACAAATTACACTTACTGATCTAACCGCAACGTAAGCAAATTATTTAGTTGTATTATGGGTGTTAGTCAACGTAACTAATACATAGAAATACACATATAAATACTAGAATATATTTAATAAACACCCAAACCCGGAAATACAAATATTTATGCTCATCACACAAATGCTTGTCCCGATCGGGGATCGAACCCCAGCCCCGTTGATTGCGTAGTCAGTCACCACTCGACCAATGGGGCGGTCATTAATAATCCACCTTTAATGAATAATTGTTCGTTACGTAAACAGACAAATCCGTTGACCTCGGTTTACATAAACAAAATTCTAATGATTTAAATGTCAGGTGTATACTTCGAATATCAATCATATTTAAAGATCAATACTAAAAGTATCTTCACGCCCGTATCCCCAACTATAGAGAGAGAACAGAGGTAGAAGTGCACCCATGATTATCCGATGATACTTAGTCACATAATTTGATAGGTTAGCAGCCAGGCACTTATCCTGTCTCGGGTAATGTTGTGTTTAACAGAAATGAAAAGACTTCTCCGTGTTGGTCTCCTTTGAAGGATAGACCAACTGCCGTTCTGCCAGGCAGGTCGTAAAAGCCAACCGATTAGCATTGTCTCGCCTCGGTCTGGTACTACCGCCTTACCTATTCCTGCCGCAATAGTGTCAGTGCTTGTCACTGTCGTGTTCCGGTTTAGAAGGTAAGGTAGCCGTGTCATGCATGTGGCATTAGACCTCTCCACAAGATAGCAACGCACCATTAACATCTTTGGTGTCTATAGGCGATGGTTGACACTTTCCATCTGGAGACCCATCTGTTTGTTTGCTATCTTATGACATAAAAAAACTCGTCTTTGAATGGCCCGACCTGGGAATCGAATCCGGGACCTCATGTGGTTGACATTGACACTGGGCCACTAAACCATATAGGCAATTTTATGTATAAATCAGACAAAAAACAAACAGACAAAAATTCTAAAGACTATATTTTTGGCTTCGATATCGATTGTAGATCATGCCTCAGGTATTCTTTTAAAAAAAATATTCAATGTACAGTTTTGACTTTCCTACGATTTTATTATATGTATATCTATACATATAATAAAATCGTAGGAAAGTCAAAACTGTACATTGAATTTTTTTATTAATTAAATCGTAGAAACGATAAAACTTCATTTACATACATATATATATTTTCACATTAGAGAGTAAAAATATCTATGTGTGGAAATACAGAAAGGGTATTCTCCCGTGTTGGTTCCGGGCTCCTTTGAAGAATAGACCAACTGCCGTTCTGCAGATAGGTCGTAAAAGACGACCGATTGGCTATGCGAGTCACTACCATCGTGACTACTAGGTGATAGTGTTCTGCATTGTCTCACCCGGGTCTGGTACCACCGCCTTACCTATACCTGCCGCAATAGCGCCAATGTTTGTCACTGTCGTGTTCCAGTTTGGAGGGTAAAGTAGCCGGTAAACTTAATCTTATGCGTGTGGCATTAGAACTCGCCACAAGATAGCAACGCACCATTAACATCTTTGGTGTCTATAGACTATAGGCGATGGTTGACTCTTTCCATCAGGAGACCCATCTGCTTGTTTGCTATCTTATAATATAAAAAAACAGAGAGAATCGAATGCCACATATCACGATCCTTGCTGATTTTTCTTGCTTCCTTTGTATTCATTACTCACTTCATACAAACACGCCGGTTGTAAAGACTCTTAATACGTTCTTTGGACAGCATCCGAACAATTTGATCGTCAGTATGTCAGTTTTAATCTTCCAATTATCACTAAAAATGTACTTATACTATGTAGTACGTCGTCAGCTTGTTTCAAGTATGCTTCTCATGAAAATGATGTAGACGCGTTTTCTCGTTATTGAAGTAATTATTTCTGCATGACTAGTATATACCTAACACAATTGCACACAAGCTAGATTCGACTTTAGGCTTCGGACTAGATATAAAGAGACCCGCCAGTTAATATAAAGCTTGTATAGCTTTTTTTTTATTGTCGTTTTGTCTATTGATTTTAACATGTCACTGTAATTTTATCGATTTTTGCCTAACTCTTACGTTTGTAAAATGTATTTTTTTGTTATTCTATAAATATCAAATTACCCGTGTTGGTTCCGGGCTCCTTTGAAGAATAGACCAACTGCCGTTCTGCCAGGTAGGTCGTAAAAGGCGACCGATTGGCTATGCGAGTCACTACCATCGTGGCTACTAGGTGGTAGAGTTCTGCATTGTCTCGCCCGGGTCTGGTATCACCGCCTTACCTAATTCTGCCGCAATAGCGTCAGTGCTTGTCGCTGTCGTGTTCCGGTTTGGAGAGTAAGGTAGCCGGTAAACTTATGCATGTGGCATTAGACCTCGCCACAAGATAGCAACGCACCATTAACACCTTTGGTGTCTATAGGCGATGGTTGACTCTTTCCATCAGGAGACCTATCTGCTTGTTTGCTATCTTATGATATAAAAAAAAAATACCAAATGTCCTAACAGCTTGTGTAACGTCTCGTTATTACTAAATTGGTTTCTATTTTTCCTGCTACGTATAACGGCTCGTTGATTATAGGAACCCGGTATTTGACGCTGCATAATCCGTATTGTATAAACATAATCGGTATTTAAACTAAGTAGTAAAGTATTGAATTGGAGGTTTTATATCTCAAACTAGCAAACACTTAACCGCTTTGGGTTAAAGTCGTGCAGCTACTTTTTCTCTATGTATACGAACTCTTATCAAAATCGATTCCCGTTCTTGACTTATAATGGGATTTACAAACAGATAAATAAAAACAAAACACAATATCATTTCCGAAATGTCATGTTCTCATTGCATACAAATTTTTCATCACGATCTTTGAAGCTATTCTTGATTTATACCGGAATATACATTCATGTTACATACATGATATTATACACACATGTCTATTAACTATTTTATTCACGGCTAAAGTCAGTTGTCAAATTTCAAAGAGATTGTATTGTTTAGTTTATCGTCTATTTACGGTCGCAGGCGGATCGCTAGTTATAGTAAAATTGAAAGTTGTATTATAGACAAACGTCGCGAACTGAGTTTCATTCGGTCAGTCTCTACCGTACAAATACAAAAATTTACCTATGTATATTTTTGTATTTGTATAAGTAACGATTAAAAAAGAGTTATCTGCTTATTCGCTATCTTATGTTATAAAAAAGGATAAGTAAAAAAAATATTTCGCTTTCTGAACAATAATTATTGTATGTCCTTTAAGACAGTTGAAATTACAGGTGTATATTTCAAGATAAACGGGTTATTATTAGTCGACATCAAAGAATTACTTTACCCTCGTTCACGGCACAATACTTAAACTAAACTTAGACAAGTTCAATTTTTTGGCAGAGTTTTTCCCGCTACGTTTGTGGATAAGAAAGTTACTGATTTTTTTTTTTTTTTTTTTATGTCATAAGATAGCAAACAAGCAGATGGGTCTCCTGATGGAAAGAGTCAACCATCGCCTATAGACACCAAAGATGTTAATGGTGCGTTGCTATCTTGTGGCGAGGTATAATGCCACATGCATAAGTTTACCGGCTACCTTACCCTCCAAACCGGAACACGACAGCGACAAGCACTGACGCTATTGCGGCAGGAATAGGTAAGGCGGTGGTACCAGACTAGGGAAGTGAATAAATAATCGATTTTTGTTTTAATCGATTATTTTTTTTTAAAATCGATTTTTTGTAATCGATTTTATTAATTGTAAAAATCGATTTTTAATAAATCGATTATACAAATTAAGCATTTTAAATCGATTTTTGCAAAGAATGCCATCTATGCGATAAATGAAAGAATGGGTAAGCTTACTGAACGCTAACGAGTCGATAAGAAATCAGCGCCATCTTTACGTACAAATATATAATAAGTTGTGATCTCTTGAGTCTTTTAGTCTTTTATTAATTCTTTGAAGTTTTGAAGTGTGAAGTGAAGATAGTTGTCATCATAGATTAATATGTGTATTACTATAGGTATAGATAGCCAACTTTCTAAATCTATAATGGCGTACTACTGGCGTCATCTATCTTATAGTATGAGAACTATTTTGTTTCGGCAGCTTAATATAGGTACCTACTTTTTTATTGAAATTTTAATAGTAAATAGGAATTTATCAAACACTATACAGCGTGCCATTCAAACAAAATGTAACTCTGACAAGTCCTTTTGCAACTTCGTTTGATTGCCACGCAGTATAATGTTATATATTCAGAATTAAAACATTCATATTATAATTTAAGACTTTATTAACTCACAATAAATAGCACAATATATTAATTTTGTGTCACGATTAAGCAATCCGGAGAATAAAAGTTCAAACTCAACGAAAATAACACTAAAACACACAAAACAAACTGAATTTCAATAATAAAATGCGCACGAGTATCAACATTTATCACCATGACGACGCCATTTGTAATTGTGTTGTTTTTTGTTTGATAGATTGGCCAAACTTTATTATTTTGAAAAATAAGCGTATTTACCACAAAACAATATATGTTTATAGTTCAAATAGTTAAAAAATATAATGTAATGTAATATCTTATTTAAAAATATATATTTAAGACATTAAAAGGTTATTTTTAACATTCGTATGTAGTGGCAAAAACCTTGAATCCAGATCTTAAGTCTTTAGAAAAAAATCTTTTTCAATCCATGTCCTAGATGACGCTATTTTCAATACAATTATCAAATATTTTATAGTACTAAATTACTATAGCATGGTTGTCATTAACCTTAAAAATGTCTTCCACTGGAAAAACACCCAGAAGCTCCTGGCGAAAGTATTTTATAATAAAGAAAGATAATGCTACAGCGAAATGTAAATACTGTCCAAAAGAGTTGAAAACATGTAGTAATACTACAAATTTGAAACAGCACATGGAAAGGAAACATTCTGATGTTTTACAAGCTGACGAGGTAACACTTAACATTTGATGCAATATGTATTATTAATTATCCCAATGACAGAATTGTTATTACATTTTTATAATGAATAACATTTTGTCTGCTTTAATTGCAAACACTTAAGCCAACTGACGTGAAAAATATACGTTCCATTGCTCAATCTAGTATACATTATTGTTTTTAAGGTTAATAACATTTTCATGTTATAAAAATTTCCCAGATATCACTTATTAGAAAACAAAACTATTGTAAATAGTAATTTTGATGAAATGATGAAAATATTTATAATTTCTTTTTTTTTTATTTTAACGCTGCAGAACTCGCATGAAGTTGATATTCATGATGCTACTCAGTTGGGGCATAGTAATTCATTAGTGCAATCTTCAGCAACAGAAAGTGAGGCTTTATCTTCAACACCAAAACGAGCTAGATCAGGTATCGGAGCGGCTTTTTCAAAAATTTCGGCATATGCTACAGATGGCGATAAAAATAAGCAAATAACTCAAAGCATCGCAGAAATGATATGCCGGGACAGTCTTCCTTACAGTATGGTAGAAGGAACAGGATTTAAAAAATTAATGAAGACTGTGGCTCCTTTGTACAAGGTTCCATGTCGTAAAACTATAACAGATCTTATTGATACTAAGTATGAAGAAAAAAAAGCCCTTATCAAACAAAAATTACGGTCTGTTAAAAACGTCTGTCTTACGATAGATGAATGGAAGGATATGCAGCTAAGAAGTTTCTTAGGCGTGACAGTACACTGTATAGAAAACTTTGAAATGAAATCAATAAATATTGCGTGTGAACCGCTGCATGACAGTCATACAGGAGAATATTTATCGGAGATGATTCTTAAAGTTTGTGAAGATTGGGGTTTGTCTCATGAAAAAATTGTCAGTGTTACTACAGATAATGGCAGTAACATCGTCAAAGCTATTGAAATTACTTTTGGACGAGCAAAACACATTCGATGTTTAGCACATACATTGAATCTAGTAGTTGAAAATTCTGTGAATTCCACTGATGTTAAACTTTTTTTGGATAAAGTCCGAAAAATCGTAACTTGGTTCCATCAAAGTGGTGTAGGTGCTGAAGAACTGCGACAAATGCAAATGCAGCAAAGTGTTGCCGAAGGAAAATTGAAGCATTTGGTTGGAGACGTGTCTACAAGGTGGAACTCACAATTATTCATGATTGAGCGTTTTGTGTTGATGAGCAGCACAATAGGATCTATTTTAATCAACCATCCGAATGCACCCCAAATGCTTCAAGCAAACGAAATTGTTGTGCTGAAAGAAATTGGAAAGGTTTTAAAGCCTTTTCACAATGTTACTGAAGAAATGAGCGCTGAAAAATATGTGACAGCTAGCAAAGCCATACCCATAATCAAGTGTTTAAGAACAGTGTTAGACGAAATACCGATAACCAGCGATTTAGCCGACCAATTAAAATATTCACTACAAACTGAATTAAATAAAAGATTTGAAAATATCCAAAAAGTTCACCTTTTCTCGGTCGCGACATTTTTGGATCCAAGATTCAAAAAAATTCATTTAGATGAGCCATTTTCTTTGTCAAAAACAATTAATTATACTAACCGATGTTTAAGTATAAGTACCAATAATGGTGATACTCTAGCAGTGACCAATTCTGAATCATCTGCTTCATCAGAAGTGACCAACGACGGACAAGATATATGGCAGGTACACCATGAAAAAATAATGGCCGCTAATACGTCAATGAGCAAAAATACTGAACTAGACTTATACATTGCAGCACCATTATCAAATCTTAAAGCAGACCCTCTCGATGTGTGGAGAAGTTCTGAGGGAACTTTCCCAAAGTTAACTGACTTGGCTCTGAAACACCTCTCAGTTATGGCCACTTCTGCACCAGCTGAAAGGTTATTTTCGAAAGCAGGAAATATTGTCAGGAAAACTCGAAACCGTATTTTAGGGAAGCGATTACCAAAATTATTATTTTTAAACTCTTTGACTGAAGACTTATGGCAATAATTTGTTTAAGTTAAGTTTGATATATTTTAATTTACAGTGTGGAGAAAGCTTTCTTTTCTTTTTCAATATTCATCCATGATAATTATCGTTTTATTTACTACTTAAACTAATCGGTTTATTTCACTTTGATTCTAGTCAAATGTTTAGTGATAGAAAACATTTGTAGCAATTACTAATTTTAGTTTTTTTATTATTAAAACTCAAAGTTTAAAGAAAGTTTTCTTTTCTTTTCTAAGTTAATATTCAACAATTGTCACTATATTTACTACTTAAACTAATCGGTTTATTTCACTTTGATTCTAGTCAAATGTTTAGTGATAGAAAACATTTGTAGCAATTACTAATTTTAGTTTTTTTATTATTAAAACTCAAAGTTTAAAGAAAGTTTTCTTTTCTTTTCTAAGTTAATATTCAACAATTGTCACTATATTTACTACTTAAACTAATCGGTTTATTTTACTTCGATTCTAGTCACATGTTAAGTGATACTAAATATTTGTAGCAATTACTTATTTTAGTTTTTTATTTACTATTTAAACTCAAAGTTTAAGAAAAAATATTATTGTCTTTTTTAGTTTTATAATATTCTGAACATTTGTTATAATAATAATTTATTCTATTATTTAAACATAAAGTTTAAAGGACAATTTGTTTTGTATTTTAATTTTGAAACGTTTGTCATTTTATTCATTATTTATCTTCTTCGGGTTATTTTATCTTTTTCAGTGAAATTTTGAGCGATACTGATGAATGATCATTCAAATTATTTTTTTTTATTGTCTAAACTTAAATTATAGAGAGTACTTTGTTTTGTATTTTATTCATTTTGTGACCAAACAATTGTCGTTATATTTCTTACTGTTACTGTACAGTATTATATTTACTGCAATAAAATATTTAACAGTACTGAAAAAACCTTAAAAACAACAAAGAAAAATATCGACACGCGGGATTTGAACCTGCGACTGTCTCCCTAAAGCCGGGACGCTCTTCCGCTGAGCTAGTGTCGACAGGCTCGAGGCGGCGAAATTCTTCTTTGTTATGTGATCGATTACGTCGATTATACTGATCGCTAGTTATACATACGTATAACTAGTTAAATGAGTTCATCGTTACAGATGAAATTCACATTTATAATTTTGATCAGTACTTTCGTATTTCTAATTATTTTTGTGTTATAGCACTCACCCCGTGCTTGGGAATCTGGAAAAACCTTAAAAACAACAAAGAAAAATATCGACACGCGGGATTTGAACCTGCGACTGTCTCCCTAAAGCCGGGACGCTCTTCCGCTGAGCTAGTGTCGACAGGCTCGAGGCGGCGAAATTCTTCTTTGTTATGTGATCGATTACACAAAAATAATTAGAAATACGAAAGTACTGATCAAAATTATAAATGTGAATTTCATCTGTAACGATGAACTCATTTAACTAGTTATACGTATGTATAACTAGCGATCAGTATAATCGACGTAATCGATCACATAACAAAGAAGAATTTCGCCGCCTCGAGCCTGTCGACACTAGCTCAGCGGAAGAGCGTCCCGGCTTTAGGGAGACAGTCGCAGGTTCAAATCCCGCGTGTCGATATTTTTCTTTGTTGTTTTTAAGGTTTTTCCAGATTCCCAAGCACGGGGTGAGTGCTATAACACAAAAATAATTAGAAATACGAAAGTACTGATCAAAATTATAAATGTGAATTTCATCTGTAACGATGAACTCATTTAACTAGTTATACGTATGTATAACTAGCGATCAGTATAATCGACGTAATCGATCACATAACAAAGAAGAATTTCGCCGCCTCGAGCCTGTCGACACTAGCTCAGCGGAAGAGCGTCCCGGCTTTAGGGAGACAGTCGCAGGTTCAAATCCCGCGTGTCGATATTTTTCTTTGTTGTTTTTAAGGTTTTTCCAGATTCCCAAGCACGGGGTGAGTGCTATAACACAAAAATAATTAGAAATACGAAAGTACTGATCAAAATTATAAATGTGAATTTCATCTGTAACGATGAACTCATTTAACTAGTTATACGTATGTATAACTAGCGATCAGTATAATCGACGTAATCGATCACATAACAAAGAAGAATTTCGCCGCCTCGAGCCTGTCGACACTAGCTCAGCGGAAGAGCGTCCCGGCTTTAGGGAGACAGTCGCAGGTTCAAATCCCGCGTGTCGATATTTTTCTTTGTTGTTTTTAAGGTTTTTCCAGATTCCCAAGCACGGGGTGAGTGCTATAACACAAAAATAATTAGAAATACGAAAGTACTGATCAAAATTATAAATGTGAATTTCATCTGTAACGATGAACTCATTTAACTAGTTATACGTATGTATAACTAGCGATCAGTATAATCGACGTAATCGATCACATAACAAAGAAGAATTTCGCCGCCTCGAGCCTGTCGACACTAGCTCAGCGGAAGAGCGTCCCGGCTTTAGGGAGACAGTCGCAGGTTCAAATCCCGCGTGTCGATATTTTTCTTTGTTGTTTTTAAGGTTTTTCCAGATTCCCAAGCACGGGGTGAGTGCTATAACACAAAAATAATTAGTACTGAAAATTTGTATATAAACAATTCAAATTTGTATTTATAATCTTTTGGTTATTTTATTATACTTATATTATCCAAAATGATTTTTTTTTTTATCAATTGCTCATACGTTTCATTAATATATTGAATAAGTATTTTTCGTATAAAAAAAAAAATATCTATAAAAAATCGATTATTTCCTCAAAATTCGATTTTTTTACAAATCGATTTATCTTGAACAAAAAAAATCGATTATTAGATAATCGATTTTTTTGACTCAAAGTCACATCCCTATACCAGACCCGAGCGAGACAATACAGAACTCTACCACCTAGTAGCCACGATGGTAGTGACTCGATAGCCAATCGGTCGCCTTTTACGACCTGCCTGGCAGAACGGCAGTTGGCCTATTCTACAAAGGAGGCCGGGACCAACACGGCGAAAATTATGCCCCGATTTTCGAAAATCGAGTTTTCACTAGATCTCCACATTTCGAGATCCTAGGAACCTTTTCCGACTATTCTCATGATTATGTTAGTATCTATGTATGTGTGTGTGTGTGTGTGTATGTGTAGATAAACATCTCATAATTTTTGAACGGCTAAACCGATCGAAACACGGTTGATGGCATTCGATGGATGAACTTAGACTTCCTGAAAATTTGAACCCAATCAGCGCAGTAGATTTTGAGAAATTTAAAAAAAAACTACAAAAAATTCGCGATTTTTTTAATATAACTTCCAGATTATACTAATCAGCTCTATTCTTCAAAAAACTACGTCGAATGCATAAATTGCATCAAAATCGGTTTATCCGTTTGGGAGTAATCGCTGTCAAAAATTTTGAAGTGTTTTTTCGACATAACTTCGAAATTTTGTTACCAATAATTTTTTGGTATTTTACGATATTTTAGTATTAAAAAACTACGCCGAATGCCGTTTCGAAAATAAAAATCGAATCTAATTTTTAAAAGTTACAGATTTTTAAATATTAAAATTACGTTGTTTTTAGCAAACTTACTTACTTAATATTTTTGAAATAACTTTCAGGTTAATACACCGATTGACTTAAAAGTCTTATCAGTTTTCCTCCCTTAAAAACTGCGTTAAATACCGCTAATTGGACCAAAATCGGTCAATTTGTTTGGGAAATATCAAGCGGGAAGTTTCAGGGTCAGCCGTTTACAATTTTTTTATAAGATATTTATACTATAAAGGATTTGTCACACTGGATGCGTTCTGCGGCCTGCAGTCAGGTCAAAGCGAACGCAGGCCGCATCATGTATGAACAACATTGTCGGTCTCAATATATTTTGTATAGAATGCGATCTGACCGTGCGAGCACAACCAAAGAACGCATATTGGCTGATGTAGGTACGGACCGGAGTTGGCTGCGGGCGGCGGGCAACGGCCGGCCATTTTGTTGATGTTCGTCAGCGGAGTCTACACAAAAGTATCAGCAGAGTGTAAAAAAATGTCAAAAGAACAAACAGAGGAGTTTATAGATGCCGTACGACCACCAAAACTATTGATACACGCACTCAAGTAACTGACATAATATGGCCGCTGTTTGGCTTGCCCGGACCACTGACCATTGGCCCTGCCCGGATCGCTAACCGATTGTCTGCCCTGACCGCTGGCCGATTGCCCTGACCGATAGTGTTGTTCATAAATAATGCGGGCTGCGTTCGTTTTGACCTGACCGCAGGCCGCAAAACGCATCCAGTGTGACAAATCCCTTAAGAAACAATCAGATAGCTCTCCTGATGAAAAGATACAACAATCGCCACGAAAGCTGTTATTGGTCCGTTGATATCCATGTGGAGAGACGATAATGTGACGTGCCTAAGTTTACAATCTACCTTATCCTCCAAATCGGATTACGACTGTGATAAGCATTGACGCTATTGCGGCAAGAATTAGTTAGGTGGTAGTAACAAAAACCAGACCACCCGTTGCAGAATTCTTCCATGTAGTAGTCATGAGATTAGCGACATATATAATTGGCGACATATATAATCGATTGGCTTTTACGAACTACTTGGTAGAAGTACCTATCCTCAACCTTTTATCAGGGGTTGGACCTACACAGGTCACCTGCTATCAAGGTAGCTAATATCTTGATGGCAGAATATATCTGTTCTGCTATCGAGATGGCTAAATATTAATAGTATTATTAATATTTAGCTATACTATTATAAAAATTGAATATCCTTTTTTTAAATATAAAAACGGGTCAATAACGCGTACATATATAGAACTTACTTGTAAAGCTCGACGTTTCGGCCAAGTTACATTGACCGTGGTCACGAGCAGACTGGAGCAGCGAGTTTCCTCCGTCGTTCACGTCGGGATCGATTTTCATCTACCCCCTTCTGGTCTTGTTTTTTCGAATTTAGCCTACACACAACACTAACCGTATCTTGGACTTTATTTGTTTGCAGGTGCAAAGGCTTTATTCTGCTGATCACTGGATTCCAAGCAGGAGACAACTTAAATCCGTCTTCCCTGTTGAAATTTTTATATTTTCTAATTTCAATAGCTTCCCGTACCATACGGGGAACATAGTGTCGCTCAGTAGAGAGAACCTGAGGTCGGTGGAATTCAATCCAGTGATCAGTGCTGGAATCCAAAATATGTTCAGCTATAGCCGACTTATTAACCTGCCTGTTTTTTACAGCCGTGATATGCTCTTTGAGTCTATCTGCGATAGTACGTTTAGTTTGGCCTATATAAGCACTACCACAGCTGCAGTCCACTTTATATACCCCTGGCGTCTGGAAGGGTATGACATCCTTAGGCGTGCCCACATGCCCGACTACCTTTAAGCTTGGCGTATAGACGGTAGGTATGGAATATTTTTTCAGTAGCGTTCCAATCTTATCGGTAATCCCTTTAATATATGTCATGAATGCCGGCTGCCTTTTGACTATGGGATACCTAACGAATTTTTTAATTGAATATCCTATCGAATATGCTGTAAGTATCAATTTGTTACCTTACTTAACTTACCTTACATATAAGACCATGAACAACATGGTCGTATATGTTACTAGCGAGCTGCCTGTGGTTTCACCCGCGTAGCTTTTGTTCCCATGGGAATATCAGAACGGTTTATGTACTAAAACCTTCCTCAAAAATTAATCTATCTGTTAAAAAAACTGCATCAAAATCCGTTGCGTAGTTTTAAAGATTTAAGCATACATAGGGACAGACAGAGAAAGCGACTTTGTTTTATACTATGTAGTGATACCATATTCTTACAAATAAAACTTTCATTCATTCAACTATACCCCGGATGAGATGGTAAAATTGTCGATTCCGGTTATCGCTATAAATATGTAGTATTCGCTATCACGTAACGAAAGAACCGGTGAATCGTGGTGAATCGGAAATTCTATTGTCGTTTATTTCACTATACATACCTCGCTATATCAGTGTGATGATGATTCAACGTAATATTGTTATGCTATTCAGGAAAATTGAGGATGACACGCCACTAACTTCATCAATTGGAACCAGGGCTTGAAACCGGTTTAAAAAAATACCGGTTAGTAGATATATTTAGAGGTTTTTATAAAAAGTTTGATAGCAATTCATAAACCTATATAAACCGCTTTAATACAAAACTGTCTAATTGTACAACACGCATAGTGCGGACTAAACTTGGTAGCGGCAAATATCAAAGAAATATTTATAAAAAATCAAAGAAATATTTATAAAAAACTAACTGACCCGGCAAACGTTGTTTTGCCTCACATATTAGGAATCCATAGCGGACAAACAACGTGACACTTAATTTATATAAGTCTACGAGATTAAACTTTATATGATGGTTAAGTATTCTTAAATTTTCTAATTTTACGCGCAATTTTCTTAATATTTTCTTTTATAAGAACCTTCTTCTTACAATTACAAACAGAACAAAAAAAATATTACAGAAATTGGTCCAGCCATTCAGGAGTGATGTCGTGACCAAGGAAAATAGGGATTGATTTTATATATATATATATATATATATATATATATATATATATATATATATATATATATATATATATATATATATAATAGATAGAAGATAGATATATAAGTCTACGGGATTGTCCTTCCACGCAGCCAAAATGGCATTAAATTTTATATGGTGGTTAAGTATTCTTAAATTTTCTATTTTTCTGCGCAATTTCCTTAATATTTTCTTTCATATGAACCTTCTCCTTACTATTACAAACACAATAAAAAAAAATTACCGAAATTGGTCCAGCCATTCAGGCGTGATGTCGTGACCAAGGAAAATAGGGATTGATTTTTATATATATAAGATCTGTATAAACTGATTTATTGATTGAAACCCCTTTTAATTTTGCTCCATGAGGAAACCGATGTTTTTGAGGTTAAGGTAGAGTCAAACCTTTACAAAACGATCCTTATGTACGTGCGCTGATTTAAGTTTAAAAACCGTTTAACAGATCTGATTTGATTATCTACTGAGACTTTTTTAATACGAAAACTTTGTAACGTTTTTGGCCGAATCAAGAGCAAACTTGGGACTTTATTATACACAGTGTAAAAGGTTACTAGTATATAAAGTGGAAAAGGTTACCTTACCCTCCGCACCGGGACACGACAGTGATAATCATTGACTACTAACCTAACGGAGCGTCTCGCCAGGGCTTGGTAGTACAATCTTATTCCTGCCGCTATAGCATCAATACTTATCACTTCTTTTTGTTTTTAATTTTGATGGTAAGGCAGGTTGAGCCTGACGAACTTTTACACGTGGTATTACCATCGCTGCACACGGATAACGACTCATTTAACCCTTTTGGTGTCTTTAGGAGATGGTAAGCTCTTTCCACCAGGATAGCTATCTACTTTTTTGGTAATTGGTATGGTATATAAAAAGGTCTCAAGTGAACATACTAATTATAAAACATTTTTATTTAAGTAGAAAACATTTTATGTATTTTTATTTAATAGGTAATCTCACATGAAAAGTAATTTTTAATGTGTAAATATTGGAAATTACAGATATTTTTATCAAGATAAAATCCAATACTTGTTGTAAATATAGCTGTATTTACTTTTGTATTAGGAGTAATAGTCCATGAGACGTGTTGTTTTTTCAACATGCTATATATATTTTTGTACGGCACTATGTTATCATTTGTCTTAAATGAGACGATATCAGAGCAAATCGTTTTTGTGAGGTAATGCTCTTAAATACAACTTGGAAAATAAAAGAAAAGAATACTAATATGACACAACTGATTTCTTAAAACTAATTCTTGGACTTTCGTTAAAAGCCTTGATTTTATAAATTTGTTGGAAATATTATCTACGGTATGATGAAAAAATGGCGGATGGAAAAATATTTTTTTGGACAAAAATCATGTCAATTAAGCAACGGAGTTTTTAATGAGCATAAGTGTTGGGTCTTCCCGTATTATATAACCGATATACGTACGCAGTTCTTGATTTTCGTAAAATAATCTAGTCAATTTTAGGTAGTCTCCAAATACTTCAAAATCTTTTCATAAAAAAACTGTCGCTAACATAATATTTATAGGAAGAAAAGACATTTTAATGGAAATTTCCTCTTCTTAAAGAATATGTTTTATAATTTCTAATTTTCTTGTAGTTTTTAAAATATTTGCAAAAACATAAAAACATCTTTTTATTCATCTTTATTTGCTTAAAACTTTTGCCATTATTATGTGATTCAACATGGTTTCAGAAAATTTTTCTGTACATCATTTTGGATAAAATGAGCTATTGCACTTATTTTAGAATCATTATCTATATTTTCACCATTTTCAACTTATGAACTAGGCAATGTATCCTCGTGCAGTTCTTAAAAATGTTGGTATTGTTTAAATTTACAGTTATTGTTTAAATTCATGCATTACGATAGTATACACCTGTATATATTTATCAATTATCTCGTGAAGGAAGTCACAGGTGTCTGCGAATCAATAAATTAAATTACTAAATAAGGGAATATTATTTTTTCATTTCTTTTTTTTTTTTTGAAAAACACTTGTCTTGGGGATTATTATCTAACGGATAAATAATTTTGGAGTGGTGGGCCTAATGCCGCGGGCAACTCGTTACTGAGCTCGGCCTCAGGTGCAGTTAAGTAACCTTTGGGCACAAAGGTTTTTATCGACTAATAAAGCTCCAATTATTTTAACACCGATTGTTTAATGAGATATCATCTGACTTAAAACTAAAAAGGTAGTGTTTTGAACGTATACTGCCATTGTAAAACTAAATATTTATAAATAAATAATGTTATAAATATAATTTTAAAAATTAAACTGATTTTAAATATCTGTCAACTATACGCATATCACAAAAACTACCAAATCGATTTTGATGAAATTTGGACTAAACCTAAATTGGAATATACCTGATTTAAATCAAAAAGAATTATCTCATTAGGTTTTCAATTACCAAGAAATTTGTTGACAAACGTGCGAACATGATTGCGTGTAAATTATGATGTGTGTTAAATGAATGGTAGTGCGTGTAATACTCATTGTAGTTAGTTTAATGGGTTTCTTATGCATATTAAATAACAATATAAGCTTTTTGTTTTTATTTACCATGTAAACTTTATCTATGCCAAATTACATACTTCTGCGTTTGCGTAATTGTCACAAAAGGTTTTTTATAGTAGAGGATCAAACGAACAGAGGGTGCACCTGATGGTAAATAATAACCAAGGCCCATGAACATCCGTAATACTAAAGGTCTTGCAGTTGGGTTACCGGCATTTTAAAAATGAGTAAGCTCTTTTCTTTAAGGTCCTCAAGTCGTATCCGTTCGGATATACTCCCGCCGGTAATTGGTTCCAAAGAGGAGTAGACATTGAGGTGGTGAGGATGGAACTTTAAATTTTGACGCGATGTCCGATAGTGGAATTCAGTGGCAGGAATTAATCCGAACAATTCGTCGGAACACTCTCCATGATAGATGCGATAAAAGATGCAAAGTGTACTTACAAAATCGTTGCTTAGCTTACGGTATAGAGTCTTAGCTTCACGTAAGACCAATATGACTGACTAAAACCTATATAACAAGCAAATAATTTGCTTACCTTGAGTTTAGATCAATATGTGTAATTTGTTTAGCAATATTACTGTAATAATACTGATTTAATATTTGTTGTATCTCCAATATCTGACCCTTACCCATGAGACCTTTATTAATAAAGGCCCCTTGCTTGTTTATTAATAAGACCTTGAACTACTTTTCAATTTTCTCCACGTCTTGTAAATGACAAGACAAAATGTATCTTCACGCCCGTATTTCCGAAGGAGTAGGCAGAGGTACAACAAGTGCACCCACGATGCACAAATGTGATAGGTGGCAAGTCTATCGCCAACCGGGTACTTTTCAATCACGGGCAACTTTGTGTTTAACACAAAACTGAAAAAACACAAGACAAAATGTATTATTCATAAACCTTTACAGAAGTAAAGTTTAACAAGGTAAAACTTGTTGACCCCATCTATCTGGATCAATTGTAAAATTTAACAAAATACCGCCTCTATAGTGTAGTCATCCAGTGTCAATGTTGACCACACGAGGCCCCGGGTTTGATTACTGGGTCGGGCAAATCAAAAATATACTTTTCAGCCTACTGATAAAAACAACTTTGCCCGAGATTGGATAATTTGGTTGGCGGTTGGCGATACGCCTGCCATCTATCACATTGTGGGACTAAAAATCTTCGGCTAAAATCGTGGTAGCATTGTATCTCCGACTACATCTATACATCATTACAATATACTCAAATATATATCGTTATTATTGTATTTATGGCTAGACTGTATGTAAAATTATAAGACATTTTATTGTTCAGACTACGGTCGCATTTCAACCGCCGGGCGATAGCTACTAATATATAATATTATAAATATAAAAATGTTACTTATACTAATATTATTAACAATATAAATTATAATATTAATATTAAAAACCAATATTATAAAGACTTGTTTGTGATGGATAAACTCGAATACTACTAAAGCTATTTTCAAAACTTTTCCATTTATATAAGACTACATTATCTGACTAAGTAACAGGTATGGTTATAACTGCTACTTTTAATTTATTTTCATTGGATAAAATTAAACAAAAATGACAATGACTTTACATTTGTAATTTAACTGGCAATGATATTCACTCGTAAAATAACGTCAAATGACCGAAAGCTATTAAAAATGAAGTATGAATTATAATAAACCGTGGTCCCAGGAACATTTTTGATTAATAACAGGCTGAATTTTTGTGAACAGCTTTTGTCGAGACGTCTATTATTTCTGTTTTTAAAAAAAATCACATCGGGTAACTAATAAGGTTAACTAAAAAAGAAAATTTAGAATATCGGAATAAGGAAAGTTTTCACTTTACGTGTAGGACAAAGCTACCCTAATCTTCTATATATGTAAAAATCAATTGATGTTCGTTAGTCTCGCTAAAACTCGAGAGCAGCTGAACCGATTTGGCTAATAATGGTTTTGAATTATTTGTTTCGTCCAGGGAACGTTTGAAAGGTGAGAAAATATAGAAAAAAATAATAAAAGTAGTTAAAACGGCAGAGCAACGTTTGCCGGGTCAGCTAGTAATGATTAAAAAGCTGTTATGAAAAATTTAGGATGTTTTTAAATTGATTAATATAAATTAGACGTTAGAATTTTCATAATAGACAAAGCTAAAAAAAATCTGTCAGTGCTGTAATTTCAAATCATTTAAGAAAATAACTTCTCCTTAAACAGCTTGCGGCCAATACGCAATTACTAAACTACGCTTTCAATGTACGTAAAAAGTCAAATAACCCTTTGTTTATAAAATATTAAATTGATTTGAGCATTACTTTATTTGTTTATTTCTATAAATATAGTGTGTTCCTTAAATCTAAAATAAAAATAATTGTTAAAGTAACATACCCAACTGCAATATAATTTATCAGTTGTTATGTAGTTATTTCATCTCTAGTAGTAGTTTCCTTCATATAAGATTAGAATTCAACGGACACTTTTAATTATCAAATTATTTTTTAAAGGGTTTAAATTGGAAAGTCATGAAACTAATCAAACAGTACATGTTTGTTTTTTCTTATTTCTAAATCATGCAAAGATTTTTCTTTTCTGCCATAAACTTTACACTTTCTTTTATTTATGACCAACAACCAAATTATAAAAATGTCGGATAGGTAAGACGCAAAATTGATAAAATGTGACAAAAATGAAAATATTTAATTTAGTCGAAACTTATAGAAGGCTGTATAAACAAGCTACTTTTTTTTAAACTGTGAACGAGTATCAAATATTTTATTGTAAACAAAAGTTCTACGTCTATTTGTGTGTACGTCTATTTAACATGTTTAAGCATTTTGGTGCAAGCCACCCTTAAGGCCCGCTTGCACCAGCATTATAAATATGTTTAAGTTTGATTTAAATGCACTTTAAATTAAACTCATTGTTTTTGTCTTGCACCATCAAGTACTAAATACATTTACGAATCTGTCAAAGTTAAATGTGCTGTCGGTCCTATTTAGCGCCGTTAAACACATTTAGCTTATGTCTAACCACTATTGTCATGGCAATCGTATCATGTTTATTTTGAAAAATAATATGAAATTCCCTAATTTTGTTATATAATAAAATAGCAAAACGACGACAAAAACGACATCGCCTACAGAAACGAAATACGTTTATTACGAGTTGCTATTTTTGAGGCGCGTATGTGATACCACATGAAGTTGACCGACTACTTTAACGTTCTAAACTAAACCGAAACAACGATAAGTACTGACGCTATTACGTTAAGAAAAGGTAAGATGGTGGTATTAAGCATTGGTGAGGCGTTGAAGGATCTTATACCAAATGTTTAGTAAAGAACGTAGTAGTTACACATTCAGCTATTCACACACCGTTTTCGCACATACACTTTGTATTGTCTATTCATAAGGACAAATAAAATTTCAATTAATAAGGAATACTGATGAATTTATTACATTTTAACAAATGTACATAAATGTATTACAAAAATGACTCCCTTGTAGGTAGTTCAAAACACCGTTTCTATTATTCACCATGATTAACGGGAATGCTAGTTGGCGACATGGGCAGTGATTAGCTTCGCTTGTTCCTTGGAATAGCCAACTGCTTCATGTATTCATATGAAGTATAATTATAGTAATATCTCCGATATTTTAGCACATTACCAGAATCCGAGTAACTATTGAAATTTCCGATTAGTCGTGAAGTCACTGTTTTATTTTTTTGGTAATATAATTCTAATATTATGCACATGTATACTTTATTTTTATGACGTTTTATACAAACACAAAATGCAATAATTTAAATTATTTTTCATGTGTCAAAACTCAAATGTAAACAAAGCGTCGGACACGTTTTGTTATACGCATATTTTTTTATTATTTTCATGACTTTTGTCAAAATTTTGCTCTCTTGCGACAATTGAAAAACGGATTGTTGTAAATCATTTTACAGGCGCGAAAATTACGTTTGACTTAACTGACATTTGAAGCTCTTGATGCAAGACAACTATTAATTAAATTTAAATTCATATTTAGTTAATTTAATTTAAAAAGTATTTAAATAGAATTTGGTGCAAGCCACCTTTTAAATGTTTTAAAGTTTTTAGTGTTTAAAGTTAAACAATCTTCATGATGAAAGATACAAAAATGTATTATATCTATATTGACGATATATTTCAAGGAGAATGGCTTTAAATCGTAAATAATAAATTGTAAATTCAAGTTATATGAGTCTCTGAAGTTTTTTCGTGAATTTTAGCATTATAAGAAGTGTCCGTGACACAATTTACATTTCAGAATAAAATAATTATGTATTACAATACGATAAGCATCTATTAACATGCGTTGCATTTTAGGCCAACTTTGTATGGATCCTCATCATTCTCCTTTCATTGAGCGTGAAAGTTTACAGAACAAATGAAGAGACTGTAGCAAACGCGATCTATGAAAATACATTTTATATGAAATTTCACATGCTACTTGTGAAATCTTCCATGCCTACAGAGTAACATAGAATTATTTATAGACTAGGTAGCAAGTGATGTGTGTGAGTTAAGCGTATGAAGTCACGAAAAATAGCTCATTCAGATTAAAAAAGGAAAAGCCACGGGTGATAAGATAAATAAATTTTCAAATTTCTAAATTCTAAGCTTATTATTTTATCAAAACTCAATCTCGAATGTTCGCCCTGCATTAAATTTCTCCTCTACCGACATTTACCTTCTCGCCAATTAGATTTAACCCAATCTACTCCAATTTTATGATTTCATTATTCCTTAAAACGATATTTATATTACACTAACAAATACTCATGGTTTTTCTCAAGTTTTATATAGTAAATATACAAAAAAAATATCTTTACGCTGATTCGTTTGGGGAGTAGATGGAATGCTCCAGTTTACCACAGTTTATATGTAGATAACTATAGATCTTTGGTGCAGATTCTGGGCGTAAAGAGCCCCTACGTGGGTAAAACAGAGTTGGGGGCAAGTGTTTTGGTACCTAAAATGAATGAAGAGTTAAAAACAGTATTACCTAAATGTAAAAGAGGGACAAGACAACAGCCACGCAAAGACAACAACTAAGACTTGTATTAAATACAAGTCTTAGTTGTTGTCTTCATTATTTTTATTAACTAAATTTTGGTTGTTGCCTTTGCGTGTGTATTTGTAATGTTCAAATAATCTATACATATAATAAAATCATAGGAAAGTCAAAACTGTACATTGAATATATTTTTAAAAGAATACTTGGGTCGTGATCTATAATCGATACCGAAGCCAAAAATATTGTTTTTAGAATTTTTGTCTATTTGTCTGTTTGCCTGTATGTATGTCCGGGGTAAACTCAAAAAGTACTGCATGGATTTACTTCAAATTTTGCATGAATATTACTAATAGGTTGGGTCAACATATAGGCTACATATTATCTCACTATCACCTACGGGGGAGGAGCTGTGCGGAGTAAACGAAGTCCGCGCGGACGAAGTCGTTGGTAACAGCTAGTATATTAATAAACTAAAAGCCCTGATGATGCTATAATAGGTGAAACCAGTTGGCTTTACAATAATTAAATATTACTTGTGAAATATTTATTTGTCAAATAGTACAAGTGTTTGACAAAATCAATGTGATACAGTTTCACCAAGTGCCGATAATGAAAAGTATAATTTATATTAATGGCACCTGCGATGAACGAGAAATATTATCTCTCCTGTTTTTATCGTAAGAGATATACAGCAGATATTATGTAATTTTTAAGTAAAAACGTCTATTTCGCCAACGGGCCAGCCAACGAATTGTAGTGAACTGAAATATCTTTTGAATTTCGGTGTATTCAGCTTACCTCGAAGGAAGCCGGTGTAAAGATATCTATTTCATTTATTCAAAAAATACTTCCTACGTCTTTTTAGTAAGTGAACGTGTGAAACGTTCTTGTCTGTCCTACTTAAAATCTAGAGTTCACTTATCTTTCGCTCCCCAGCGCACTTAATGTTTATGACACTCACGATATTTGACTACAAGAAAACGCCATTACGGTAGCCGTTTTCTTTAAATTAATAAATCGCACACCTAGATCTAAAGGAAATTAACTCATAAATTGAGATTTTTGCGTTAGGCAATCCATTAAATTTCTTATCCCAATACCTACTGACTAATAAAACAGATTTAAGAATAACTCTACCACTCAAGGATAGATAGTGCCATATGCCGCTATTGTTGAAAGAGCGAGCCTCTCTCACTCTCTCCCCTACCAAAACAGGGATTTTGCTAATTGCAACCAGTATTGGAAGCGGAGCACACGCACCCGTCATAAATAAATAAGAGTTATTTTGAGTTGTACCAATATTCTTGAAATTGGAAGTTAGTATTCTTTGCATTGTCGGCATTTTGATGGTTAGTGCCGCGTTATAACAATAATAATACATATAACCTTTTGAGTTTAATCAGTATTGCTGGTAGGTAGAGTGAATAAATTTTTTACTATTGTTTCAAACTAGCTGTGCCCGCGACTTCATTCTTCTAAAATTTTCTAAAATAAAAACCTGTATATTTCTCGTTCCCGTTGGATTTCCGAGATAAAAATTATCCTCAAATCTCAGACTATCTTTGTACCATATTTCATCTAAATTAATTAAGTAGTTTAGGCGTGAAGAAGAGACAGACAGACAGACAGAGTTACTTTCGCATTTATAATATTAGTATGGATTGTTCCAGTATTGCTGAAACAATTTAGGATTTGTAGTTGGGTCTGTTTTATTGAGTATTTTTTAAACTCATACATTTCTTTAAAAAAACTAACAAAATAGATATTTTATCCTACTGGCAAATATGGATTCTTTTTATCCTAACTTAATTTTATTTTCATGTTAGCATAACTGAGTTGGTTAAGTTTTATTGATACATTTTTGAGTTGTATCTCTTTAGATGGCTTGGCCAAATCTTATTTCATATTCTTAATGAGATAAGAAACGTTATATTGATTGGCGTTTTAGAACGATTGGGCGCCCAAGATACTTTTTCTATTTCAGGCAAATGAGGACCGTATTTATCAAATATGGTAAAAGAACGAGACAAAGAAACATTACTCTTTCTATCATACAATTATTCTGCATGCAATTTTGCAAGATGACTTTTACTAGATGTCATTTTATGTTATGAACTTTCACCTAAAGAATCTCATGACGCCTTAGCTTTAGTTGTTCAAACAACAGATTACTGGTAATATAGTTTGGAACCAAACTATTATATTTAATCAATCCAAAGCGGCGATAGCAACACTAATGACTCACCAAAGTAATACCCCATTCACGATCACACCTACAAATGTATTGACTTTGTCATCGACTTCGTCCAGAAGTAACAGCTTGAGTGTATTTACGTCTTAAAGTTCTTTGGATACCAAAGGAGACAGTGAGCAAATAGAATCTGAGAATGCCATGTTTTTCGAAAATTGGCCCGAGATAGAAAAAAGAACGTACGCAAAGAAAAGTCACTAAAGTGTTAAAAATATCGGTAAAGTCTGCCAATCTTTTTCAAAATCGATGAAACAAGTACCAATGATGAAAGTTAAGATGTCACATTGTGGAGAAATACCCAAAGTAATTTAAATTTTAAAATATATTTTAACAATAAAAAATTTACACAACGATTTTCAAAACTTAACTTGTGTTCGACCTTGAAAATTGGATACGATTGGTCAATTTAAAAATGCTGGCTTAATTTGAGTATCAAGTAAGTTCTGAGTAAGATTCTGTTGTAAATATCTCTTTAATAAAATCTAATACCACGAATTCGGTCGCCTCTTTCGTCGTGTCGTCTAGTGGTTCGGTATCAGCGTTAACCACATAAGGTCCGGGGTTCAAACCCGGGTCGGGCAATAAAAAAAATGTATATTCAGTTTTCTAATAAGAACAACTTTAACTGCGGTTGGATAAGTGCTCGATTGGTGATAGGTGGGAAGGTAAAATCCGTCTTCGAAGCCGAGGAGTTGAGGAGTTGGAATCTCCTGACTAGAACTAATAGACAATATGAATTTCTAACATGGCGGCTGACGATTATATGGGCCATGGGTTTCGTCGTGAGATACTTCTTTTTGCTGCCCGTCAGAATTTTCATTTTCGTTGTTGGGGTGTGGTGGTTGATTATATGCACAGCTTGCGTTGGTACCCTCCCAGTTGGGCCGTTGAAATGCAAAATCAACTACGTTCTTGCGTTATTCTGCTTCAATTTCCTATCACGATGTATATCAGCGGTGATCACTTATCATAATAAGTATCAAAAACAGATAGAACATCTGCCATTCTGCCAGACACTTCGTAAAAAATGAAAGATTGGCTATATGTGTCACTACCATCGTGACTACTAGGTGGTAGAATTCTGTAACGTCTTGCCTGGGTATTTGTTACCATCACCTTAGCTATTCGTGCCGCAATAACTTCCATTCTTGTCATTGTTCCGGTTTGAAGGGTAAAGTAGCCAGTTAACTTAGGCATATGACAATACTATCACGCCTCACCGATAGCAACGCATCAATAATATCTATGATGTTTATTGGTGATGGTTTCTCTTTCCCATCGAAATATATTTAAAAATTAATAATATAAATCTTAATAATGAATAACACATATCTTAATTACGAAATTTGGTAAAAAAATGAAATTTTTAGACTGATGCTTTAAATGTATGATATAGTGTAGATTAAATACGTGATGGTTTAGATTCATTAGATCATAGACTTTTATACATTTTTTTAAAAATTCGTCAATGAAGCAAATATGTGTAACGTAAATGTCTTACCTTCTATGGAATTTATATGAGATAATTAAATTTCAACTTGTAATCTTCCTGCAAATGAGCAATTTAACTTTCCACTCACCGATTTAGTATCTACAAGATTTATGTTAGAAACAGTGCACATGTGAGCTCATTTTGTAAATTGCAATTAATTTATTATACTCACATATCTATATGCCATGTATATGTAAATGATTGAATTTGAAAAAATTAAACTGATTTCAAATATATTTCAACTATACCCATATCTCAAAAGCCACTGAACTGATTTTGATCAAACTTAAGCTGTTTTCTAAGTTGTAATATACCTGACTCAAATCAAAAAGAATTATCTTAATATGGATTTAGTTCCCGAGAAATTCGTTGACACACACACAACATGCAAACACATAAAAATACAAAGACAGAAACAATGTAGCGTGCTTCTATGTTTGTATTTTATTTAAACATTCAATATACATAGTCAACATGCTTGAACGCCTTAATAGATAATCTAACACAAATTTAAATTATTATATTAACCAACTTCAACAATATTTACATGATATTAACTCCGTTTTTTCATTCGTTGAAAAGAAAATATTGGTTTAAAAATGAGAAAGGAAATGCTCCGTTGGTTCTTACATGACGAAAGAATGGTAGATGAACTGTTAACAAACCTGATATTATGCAATTTTAATTGGAGCCGTAAGAGTGCCATTGTCACTTACAGATAAAAAGTGCAAATATAGTGGAGTTTGGGGTCGTTTCTTTTTTGCAGTAAGTTTCTTCATGATGATAAGGCTCTGAAGATTCAGCCAAAAAAGTGACATTGAAACTTCCAGAAAATAATGCAAAATGCAAAGACAGACCACTCTTATATTAAACGAGGTATATATATATATATATATATATATATATATATATATATATATATATATATATATATATTTTAATCACTGAACTGACAGTCCTAAGCCTAAAAGGTATTAAGGGAAATCGATAAACTTATTTCACTTAACGTAGAATTTAATTAATTCTAATTGTCATGAAATATGATAAAACATCGTTTAATTTCGTAACAAAAATTTCTCTCATTTACATCTATTGGCTACCTTTGACTTTTAATTACACGTAGACGTGTAATTAAAAGTCAAACGTAGCTTTCAGAATTAGAGATTTGATGTTCCAAGTAATACGTTTTACTGATACTGAATGATTAGAACATTATTTCTTATCCTATCTTACTGTCTCACAACAGATCTAGATAATAATGTTCTAATCCTATCTGTAATTAAACTGGTACAACCTCATGCATAATTCTACCATCGCGCGCACTCATTGGGCAATTCAAATATTACGCGCTCATTGTTCAATTTAAATAGTGCCCGCTTTCCCAGCTTTCTGTTACACACTTCTGTTGGGTTTCACGTAATCACTGCCACAGATTTCAAGAAAGCAAGAGACAATATACATGTTCGGCATCAAAAAAACAGATAAGCTTACAAACGAAACAAAAACAAATGAAAACAAAGAATAACATATATATATATATATATATATATATATATATATATATATATATATATATATATATATATATATATATATATATATATATATATATATATATATATATATGAAGATGCGAAGATAGAGATAAAGATGCGAAGACGAAACAGAATGGAGATCCGAGGATAATAAAATGTGTTTAATTTTAATTGAAACGAAGTTCCTTATCACGCGTTGTGAAAGGGGGCTAGACGGAAAAAATTCTTACGAAAAGTTGTCACGACACTTTTTGGTATAGTAAGGTATTGTAAGCACAGAAATATCCAGTCACTTCATAGCTATATTGAAAGTGAAAGAGTCTATCCGAGTCTCGAAATTCGACCGAGTGTCGAATTTCGATCGGTTGCCGAGTTTCGATTGCCGGTTGAATTTCGAACGGGTGCCGAAATTCGACCGCGGGTCGAAATTCGACCGGGTGCCGAAATTCGACCGGGTTCCGAAATTCGACCGGGTGCCAAAATTCGACCGTGGGTCAAAATTCTACGAAGTTCCTTATCGCGCGTTGTGAAAGGGGGCTAGACGGAAAAAAATCTTACGAAAAGTTGTCACGACACTTTTTGCTATAGTAAGGTATTGTAAGCTGTGTGGCGTGCGGATGTTTCTCTATTTGTCTCTCTCTCTCTCTCTTATAGATAAAGTAAGCCAGATATTTTCATTTCTATTTCGCATTGAACAGTGTGGTCTCGCAACGATTATTTTTGTTGAGTGTGTTTTTTGTAAATAATAATAAAAGGAACTTCGTTCCATCCGGGTGTCCCTTGACACCTCTCAAGTTTTTATATGTTGTTATCAAGATAAGTCCAGTCGTTCTTACATAAAAGAGGGGCACACAGACAGATAAAAATATTTATATAGATAAGCTATAACTTACAAAATAACGTATTGTCACGGTGTACGTAACGTATTGTGTAGTGTCAAATTTTCATCAAAATTTGACTCCTCCTTATTGGTCCGAGCCTCCTGCGTATTGGCCCGGAACCCCTTTGAAGAATAAAATAACTCTCATTCTGTCATGCTGGTCGTAAAAGGCGACCGATTGGCTTTATTTGTCACTACCATCGTGACTTTAGATGGTTGAGTTACGCATCGTCTCGCTCGGATATATGGTAACACTGTCTTACCAATTCCTGCCGCAATAGCGTCAATGCATTTTATCGTCGTGTTCCGATTTGGAGGGTAAGGAAGGCGATAGACTTATGCATGTGGCATTGCTATCCTGTCACACGGATAGTAGCATGCCATTAACATCTTTGGTGTTTACAAGTGATGGTTTCTCTTTCCATTAGGAGAGCCATATGCTTGTCGCTGTCCAATGATATATAAAATTACAGATAGGTAAAAAAAATGATGAAATTGATATTAGTAAGTCATGAAAATGTATATGTATAAAGAAATATGACACAAAAATTGAATGTACACACAGATAATATAGATTTATATAGTGCGCGCTTTTGTAAATCGTATTTTGTAAATATCCAGTGATAACAAATATTGAAAGTATAGCAATAACTGGACACATTAAAAAAACAACAGGTTGAAAGTTATCATCTATATCGTAACAAATCGAGGTATCACATTTTTGGGTCAGTAGGGTTTCGCTTACGCAAGTAGGTCAAGGAGAAAGTTGGATACGTCTTTCAAAGTCTCTACGGAAATAATTTTTTGATGGTAAATTCATTTTATTTTATAATTACCTTAAAATGAGATCTAACGTAAGATAAAGTAAGTTTATCGGCTGCCTTACCTTCGAAACCGGAACACGACAGTAATAAACACTGACGAGGAATAGATAAAGCGGTAGTAAGAGGCTCGAGAGAGACAATGCACAACTCTATTATTCAATAATCACGATGGTAGTGACACATATGATAGTGATATATATCGGTCGCCTTTTACGAAAAGTTGGTCTATTTTTCAAAGGAGCTCGAACCAGCACAGGGAAATACTAATAAATTTGTCGCTTTCTCAGCGTGACTAACATTCATGCTAAATTACAGCTTTCTAATACTAAATCTTTGAGAAGACAAGCGGAGCGAGACGGAGGCACAACGCCTGCCTCGGCGAGGCAGACAGAAGGACATGGCTAAACCAGAAGAGTTTTTTGTAGACTACGGAACCCTAAAAAAAACTCGCATCAAAAGGTGTATTCCTCTTCTTTTGGGAGACTATTGGTATCACTATTATAGAAACAAACCAATTTGTTCAAAAATGTAAGTTTTAATCTCTTTCATTTTAATAATGTAAACTTTTACATTATTATAAAGTCTTTTATGAAGTAGTTTTTCAATCCAAACGAAAATAAATCCAGATCATACGAATAATGATGGCTCAATATCATAATACGCCGCTCCATATTATAATAACATGAAGTAAACTTTTTCTGTAAAAAGGGATTCCATAAATATAAATATATTTTTAGTTCATTCTTATTATTTATAGTTTCTAGGTATTTATTTTCTGTAAATATAACTTAAGGATTTTATCTTTATCAAGAATTTTAATCAATTGACTTTATTAGGGGATTTTTTATCAAGATATCTATCTGCTTGCATTCTCTCGTATGATATAAATTTAATACGTTGTTATGAAAATTAATCAAACTTTAATTTACGTAAAAAGTATACATACAAAAGGCATGGTTCCCTTGTGATTTATTTTTTACTAGCTGTTGCCAGTGACTTCGTCCGCGCGGACTCCTTTTACTTCGCACAGCTTCTCCCCCGTAGGTGATAGCGTGATAATATGTAGCCTATAGGTTGACTCGACCTGTTAGTAATATTCATGAAAAATTTGAAGTAAATCTATGCAGTCCTTTATGAGTTTACCCTGGTCATACATACAGACAAACAGACAAACAGACAAACAGACAAACAGACAAACAGACAAACAGACAAACAGACAAACAGACAAACAGACAAACACACAAACAGACAAACAGACAAACAGACAAACAGACAAACAGACAAACAGACAAACAGACAAACAGACAAACAGACAAACAGACAAACAGACAAACAGACAAACAGACAAACAGACAAACAGACAAACAGACAAACAGACAAACAGACAAACAGACAAACAGACAAACAGACAAACAGACAAACAGACAAACGGACAAACGGACAAACGGACAAACGGACAAACGGACAAACGGACAAACGGACAAACGGACAAACGGACAAACGGACAAACAGACAAACAGACAAACAGACAAACAGACAAACAGACAAACAGACAAACAGACAAACAGACAAACAGACAAACAGACAAACAGACAAACAGACAAACAGACAAACAGACAAACAGACAAACAGACAAACAGACAAACAGACAAACAGACAAACAGACAAACAGACAAACAGACAAACAGACAAACAGACAAACAGACAAACAGACAAACAGACAAACAGACAAACAGACAAACAGACAAACAGACAAACAGACAAACAGACAAACAGACAAACAGACAAACAGACAAACAGACAAACAGACAAACAGACAAACAGACAAACAGACAAACAGACAAACAGACAAACAGACAAACAGACAAACAGACAAACAGACAAACAGACAAACAGACAAACAGACAAACAGACAAACAGACAAACAGACAAACAGACAAACAGACAAACAGACAAACAGACAAACAGACAAACAGACAAACAGACAAACAGACAAACAGACAAACAGACAAACAGACAAACAGACAAACAGACAAACAGACAAACAGACAAACAGACAAACAGACAAACAGACAAACAGACAAACAGACAAACAGACAAACAGACAAACAGACAAACAGACAAACAGACAAACAGACAAACAGACAAACAGACAAACAGACAAACAGACAAACAGACAAACAGACAAACAGACAAAAATTCTAAAAACTATATTTTTGGCTTCGATATCGATTGTAGATCACACCCCAAGTATTATTTTTAAAAAATGTTCAATGTACAGTTTTGACTTTTTATATGTATAGATTTTTATATTCTCACTAAAAATGGTGAATAAATTAGATTTTAAAGTGAAAGAAACGGATGCATTTCTAAAAGGATTTACCGGATATGCAGTGCCAGCTATAGGACAGGTTAATTTAATAATGTCAGTTGATAATTTGACTTTTAACACAACTGCCGTAGTCACACATTTAAAATTACCCGCTGACGTGGATGTACTTATTGGACAACCTATTATTAACGCCAAAGGTATTTCATTAGTGACTACTCAAAACTCGGCTGTATTAAAGGATGATTCTGTGGCTGGAAATGAACCATCCAATAGTAAATTCAAAGTTACCACTAACTCAGACGTTCAATTACCACCGCAAGCGTCTGCATTTGTTGAAGTAAATATAATTGGAAATAACTCTGGAAGAGATGTCTGTACATCACCACGATTCCATGACCTTGATCATAAAAATTTCGCTGTGCCTGCAACGTTACTCCGTGGACAAAAAGGCTATATCCGGATTTACAACCTTGGCCAGGAACAATTATTATGGAAAAGGGGTAATGTAATTACCCGTGCCGTACCGTGTGAGTCATTGGAGACAGATGCAGACGGGAGCGATGGTGCGATACTCGAGGCTGATAATGTTAAGGTGCGTAGCCAATTAGGTAAATTAACCAATTTAAACAACTGCTTATGCGGTTATCTGTGCTGACTACTCCGTCTGCTTTGCAATTTTGCCTGTGCTTGCTGTTATATTTTTACTGTTTTCTGTTTTAAATATTCTCTGCATTTCTGCTGTTACGTCTGTTTCTGTTATTCTGTCTGCATCGAGAGCATTCTCTATGATTACCATAAGAATACTCCTTGATGTAATGAAGAAGCATTGCCGGTAGACACCAAATATGTTAATGGTGTATAACTATAACTATCCATGTGACGGGATTTTACTGCCACATGCATAAGTTTATCGGCTACCTCACTCCCCAAACCGGAACACGACAGCGACAAGTGACAAACACGTCGCTGTACAGTACATGGACTGCACCTACGTTAGAGCTCATAGAATAAAACGTGTAAGCGCCATAAAATTCACGGCGGTTACGACCTTTTGATAGTGCATATGTATTAGGTATACTTGACCGCCCCGTTGGTCGAGCGACCCTGACTACGCGATCAACGGGGCTCGGTTTCGATCCCCGACGGGGACAAGCATTTGTGTGATGAGCATAAATGTGTGTATTTCCGGGTTTGGGTGTTTATTAAATATATTCTGGTATTTATATATGTATTTCTATGTATTAGTATCGTTGACTAACACCCATAACACAAGCTAAATAATTTGCTTACTTTGGGGTTAGATCAGTCAGTGTAATTTGCCCAGTGAATATTTATTTATTATACTTTATTATACGTTGCAGCGCTGCTTAATTTTGACTTTGGCTGGAGGATTTATTATTTTTTCAGCGCTGCAGCTGAAGTAAGTGAAATTGAACATGACTTCTACTTAGTACGTAGTACGTACATTGGACTCTCTGATCAACGGTAATATGTAATATGTGAAAAATAAAGGTTAGCTTTTAAGAATAAAATCAAAACGAAACAATACGTACATGCTCATAAATGCTCTTGGTTTTGTTCACGCGAGAAATCAATTTTTTGCAACGTCGACGAGGCGTTGGCTTTAAATTGGCTTTATGTAACTACAGTTATTTTGCCTTTTCCAAATTAATTAAACGAAACGTGACTTAGTTTAATTAAAATTTCAACTTGTATATTAAAGACTAAATAAAATCATTCCAGTGCCTTTTCTTATACGCGCTAACACAGAGAACCTACAAAAATAAGGTTTGTTTTCTGAATAGTGTAATATTCCAATATTTTTCAATATGTTTTTCAGAGTTTTAGATTTTTAGTCGGTAAATTCGGTTTAGGTTTTATGTACTTAAGTAGAAAACTCCCGCCCGCCTTGATGGTCGTAAATTCATAATGCAATAAAATATGTGGCTAATCATTTGCACAATCACGTATATTTAAGTTAATCACGAAATATATGAATACCCAATAATAAACACCCAAATTCAGGTCGTAAATCCTACATTGACGACATGTTAAATTACTCACAGATGAAGCTGCATGGGTCAGCTAGTTTTATGATACCTATTTTAAACTGTTCCTAGTAGCAGGCAGCCTAAGATACTACATGGGTAGTTACTCGAGCGTCGTAGGGACCTATTGGATTTTGTAGATTAAATTATAGGAAAAATAAAGGGTTATATAATGTTTTTCATTTCAAGGTGGGGGAAAATCTACGAATAAAAAAATGTTTAAACAAATCAGTGACATGGAAACACCGAAGCGCGTTAGATTAGGGTAAGGTAGGTTAATTGCCAGCTAACATTTAGAAAATCTATCGATTCAAGTGTAGCATAACGGAGTGGGGGGGGGGGTCACAAAGTTGCAAAGAAAATGTTGTCTTGACACTCCAGCGCGATTGAATTTTCTTTTATTATTGAGGAAATTGTGTAAGAATTACAAAAAAAGTATAATCTGACAATTTTCACAAGCATTTAAAAAGTTATCTTAATTTTGTTTTTTTATTCTGCCATAGTTACCTTCTCTATAGAAAGGGCTTATATTTGGTGGAGAGCCTTCACAGTACGCGAGGTACCCCCTCCTGTGTTAATCTGACGCGCTCGAGTAACTACCGAAATCCCCTCTTGGGCTCCTCTACTATAGTATTAGTACTTTATAGACTCTCAATTGCACAATGAAACTGATATAGACAATCTAAATGCCACTATTAATAGACAGAATACAAACCTAAACAATTTACTGGATTGCTCTAATAAATTTGATGTATCTGTCAATCCAGGTAAGTGCCATCCTATTGTATTGGTAGTTCCAGACGTTAAGCTGCCGTCGTTTATAGAACAGTTCTACAAAATCACTTTTAATGTATTATTCGTTCCGACTCGGCCTTTGGGTTTATATTTTAAACATCTAATCTAAGAACTTCGTTGCATCAATGGTACGGGTTTCTGTGTAAATGTATGAGAACCTTGGTTCAAATCCTGAATTGAAAAATTGGATTTTAATAAATTTTCGAGATTTTCTGTAAAAATACTTGCCTATTAATAGATAGGTTGAACACCTAATGAGCGCTTCTTGATTGGCCGGCCCGACACGACACCGAAATTGTACTGCACGCTGTTTCACTGGCCCGGCCCGGCACCGGCATGTCGTCAGCAGCAAGCCTCCCACTGATGTCGGGCCGGCATCTTTATGCATGCGTTGTGTAGGTACACGCACGATTCCTTGTAGGCGTGCTAGTGGTGTGATCACTCAACCTGTCCGCGCAATTTTCATTACTTAGTGCATGCGGAGGAATAATTATTTTTGAAGTGAAAACTTCTTTAGGCGCGTTGAGCGTTTTGGTAGAGGGTAAAATCCTCGGTTCGCGTCACCGACATGCTAATGATAATAGTATATCTATAGCTATGTTTTGCATATAGTTTTAATTACTCTCAACTTAATAGTTCCGTTTTCACTTCTATCGGCAGTCCCACGACTGCTACTGTTTTTTTTCATTATATTGTAGTCATTCGGAAATATTAATTTCAAACTTATCCTAGTTATCAATTAGTTTTTCAAATAAATTGTACTATATACCATCTAAACATCTCACTTTGATAATTTTAAGAACCCAAAATGGTCTCAAAACACATCTGTTTTACGTCTTAAATATAGTAAATACCTAAAACCAAGATAGAATCTATTATTTACGCTGACATCGCGCATCGCTCTTGTCCATGTCTGGAATTATAAAAGGCCGTGTCTTTTCGGAGCGTGTTGGTGTCGGTCTAATGAAGAATGTAGCTGCTGGTGCCGTGTCGGATCATCGCTTCAAGTACTGTCAGTATCGGCCGGGGCTGGAGCCGGGCCGGCCAATCAAGGAACGCCCAATATCATTGCTTTTACGAGGGTACACTAGTAGTCCCGGGATGTAGTATATAGATACATGATCGAGACACGTGACATTTTTCACAGATAACAACGAACTAACATTTATTCTGCTTATTTTGCTATCCTACGATTAAAAAAGTTGCCCTATTTTATTTATTATTATTATTACCGGGTTATCCCAGTCGTGTACTCATACACTTAAAATTTTCAAAAATAAAATACTGTTACGTACCTCGGGTTCGTAATTGTAAGAAAACACCACTTATATTAAATCCGTGTATTTACACAACACAACACAACGTAATACTAAAATACACTTTACACCCTAGTCACTCGCTATACTATCACTGAACTTAGAACACTACACAATAAAACACTTCTCGCTTCACACTGGTCACTTGATGTATCGCTCTCGATCGCTTGATGAAAAACTGCCTTGTGTTTGTCAACACTTCTCTATTTATAAGCAGGGTAAAGTCCTAGCTGGATCCAGAAAAATCTGAATGTATCGGGAAACAACGAATCACTTCTTATCGTAAACATGTTATGAGTCATAAATTCTAGTACACGCTACTTTCAACCTTATGCCATATCCCACAAAGTCCATTATGGCATAGCCCAGGTCAACTATCTGTTTGTCAATAGGAGTAGCTACCTCTTTCTTTTATTTCTAGATAGTTAGCGCGCGCGCGCTCCAACGCTACACGCTTCTAGATTATTCGTAACAATACTGAAAATGTCAAATAAAGAGTTGTTCAAAAAGCTGGAAAATGCGCAGTAGGCAATTAAACGTGCTGGAAAGGGGAGTTTTGCTCTATAAAATTACCTATTTTAAAACGCAAGTGAAACCCCAGTGAAGGATATTTGATATAATTTAACCAAAAGACTGATTAGAAATTACGCAATTTATATGTATTTCAGATGTCAATGGGTTGACCATAGCACGTTCTAGAAATCCCACAGCGTATAAAATACATATAGCAGAGTAAATGCATCGCACATGAAAGGTTACAGACGTTGAGTACTGTTATAAAGAGCGCTTCATCATGTGAGTCTAGCGTGCAGATCCCTAGGGCTATGAGTGAAATAATGTGACGCTCGCTGACATTAATATGTAATTCAGACTAGTTTTATATTGATATATTTTATTTATGTTTTAAAAGTATGAGGAAACATCTTTTACATGCCTTTCATTTTATAAATTTTTAGTTAAAGTTATTAAAGTCAACGGTGCTAGCCTTTTTTTGAGTTACTTTTCAAGCCAAAAAACTAGTAGCCGGCACTGCCATCATCGGAATAAGAGGCTGCACTGACATAATCAGATAGCTTTTTAAGAAAAAACTATCTGCCTTCCTGCCATTCCTTGCCATTGCTAGATGGTAGTATTTTGCAACGTCACACTCTTGCTTGGTATATTTGGCTACACCTACCGCAATAGTGTCAGCACTTGTCATGTATCAAATTAGAGAGTAAGTTAACCGTTAAATGTACGCTAACGACACAATGCACTATTAACATATTTGGTGGCTATAGTATAGGTAATTGTGATCTTTTTCCATCCAAAAAATCACCTGGTTATTTGCTCATCTATTATATTATATAAAAAGGCAATTGTGTTGTATTCTATATAATATCGTGAAGAGCTCTGTAACTACATACTTATAATTTAGATACCATCATCAATCGCACACCACCACTTATCAGTAATTCATCGGTTAAATCACCGGAAGTAATTAAGATTGACATTAAGAACTGTAAGATAAAATCTTATAACCTTACAAAAGTATCTGTAACATACATGAGATCTTGAGTTTGGCGTAACTTAAAAAAAAAACAACATGTTATAACCAAAATATTATGTTTATTGCTTTTCAAAATAATCTCCTTTACATTTCAAACATTTTTTCATGCGATCGAACCATTTTTTTAAAACAGGAGGACCACAGATCTGAAGGCATGTTTTCTACGTGTTGATTGCACGCTATCACTGCCTCTTCGGAGTTGGTAAAAGTAAAACCTCTCATCAAATCTTTGATTTTGGGGAAAATACAGAAACATAGGGTGCTAGGTCGGGGCTATACGCAGGATGAGAGACGAGATGTACTTTTTCGGAAGCTAAAAATGACTTTGTTTTGTTGGCCGTGTGTGAAGAAGCGTTATTATGGTGTAGGAGAATGCGGATTTTGGGTCGTCTTTCGCGAACTTTTTCTAACACCTTGGGTAAACAAATGGTAGAATACCACTCGGCATTAACACTTTTGATCTTTAAGCAGAATTTTATAGATGGGACCCGTAGCTGAGAAAAAAAAACGCGATCATTTTTTTACCAACGTTTCTCGCCTGTCTCACTTTTGTTGACCTGTTCTCATTTTCAAACACCCAGTCACAAGATTGCTGTTTTTTGGGTTCAAAACAATAAATCACGTTTCGTCCCCTGTAAAAATGTCATAAACAGCATTAGAATGACCGTGGTCGTACTTCAGTAGTATCTGTGAGCACCATTCCACGCGAGCCCGCTTCTGCTCCGCTGTCAGTTTATGAGGGATCCAACGACAACAAAGTTTCTGAACTTTCAATTCTTCCCGTAAAATTTTCTGAATTTGGCTCATACCAATTCACAATAATCCTCGAATTGTCTCATCGGTAATCGGGGATTTTTTCAATTACCCGCTTAACAGTAGCCACATTATTTTTGTTGACGGCAGTTGAAGGCCGCCCTTCACGAAATTCGTCATGAAAAGAAACTTGACCTCGCTCAAATTCAGCAAACCATCGCCTCACGGTGTTCAAACAAGGGGCTTCTCTCCCAAAAGCATTTTAAAGACGAGCGGCACAGTCTTGCGGAGAAAGAGAACTTTTAAAATCATAAAAAATCATCAATCTTTCCGACCTAATTCCATTTTCGTTGCGTACGTAGAACTTTGATGTGTGATAAAAGCACAATTGACAAATCATTTCCCGCCAATTGTTTTTTTTTATTACTAAGAAGGTTGCAACGTTTTAAAAATATAACATTCGAAATTCAAATAGTTCCGATTAGCTAGAAGTGCAAAACTTTTAGTGTGCCCCATGTATTATCGATGTGTGCTTTGCTTCTTTTTATTATCGATAGAAATGCGCTTGACCTCGATCTTGCCTGATGGTAAGCTAAGATGAGGCCTAAGACGTAACAAACTTCCCTAGAAGGTACCTGTTCACTCTTCTCTTGAAGATCCCTAGATTGTACTCGTCGGGGAACACAGACTCAGGAAGCATGTTCCAGTCCTTTGCGGTTCGAATGAAAAATGTTGAGTCGAACTGCTTTGTCCGGGTACGTGGAACATCCACCACATGGCGATACCTAAAATCTGTGCGCCTCGACGATCGATAGAAAAACGGGGTTGGCGGAATTAAGTCATGCAATTACGAAGCGCTTTTTCCAAAGTATATCCGATAAAAAAACGATAAACTAGCCAACCTGCGTCGATGAGCGAGGCTGAGTGGCGAGTTTGCCTACCAGATCATCGTCTTTTATGAGCCTCTTGGCACGCCTCTCTATCGCCTCAAGTGTCTCCAGCTGGTATTTGGCAGATACCTCCCAGAGGTGAGAGCAGTATTCCATGCACGAACGGACTTGTGCTTTATAAAGGTTGAGCAACTGTCCCGGGCTGAAATACTGTCCCACCTTCGCCAGAATACCAAGCTTTTTTTGAGGCAACTTGGGCTTTAGATTCGGTGTACGAACCTAAGTTGAGAGTAGGCATTAAGGTAATACCAAGGAGCTCGTGGTGGTCAGTTATCGGCACGGACACACCCTGGAAAGACGGAGATAGATGGAATGGACTCCGTTTAGCGGTGAATAGACACGCCTGCATCATTTAGCATGCATGCAATTAGCATCGCCCCAATCGGAAACTGCGTGTAAGGACAGGTTATACGATCGACCATTGCCTCTCTGAGAGACCGGATCTGTGCCGTACTGGCCCACGAACTGGATACGTAACTCTCCACAACAGTGCTATCATCTGCGTACCCATTGATACCGGGATTCAGCAGATTGTTAATGTGTAGCAGGAATAGAGTTGTGGAGAGAACTGATCCATGAGGGACTCCGGCATTTATAGCCATTTGGCTGAATGAGCAGCCGTCGACGACTACTCTAATCGACCGGCCATTCAGAAATCTGAGATCCAGGCGCAGAGACCAGTAGGCAGACCATATGATGGAAGCTTGCCAATTAGACTATCATGCCAGACTCTGTCAAAGGCCTTCGAGATATCAAAAGAGACACCGTGATTCTCGAAGGCCGAGCTCAATATGTAGGTGGTGTAAGTGCTCAATATGTAGGTAGGTAGGTAGAAGATCCTCAGTGGACCGATTTCGGCGAAACTCGTATTGGCGGTCACTGAGTAGATCGTTCGCTTCTAGGTGTGCCATTAGCCTGCTATTCAGTACACGCTCCAAAGTCTTGTATGGACGTGATTGAAATTAGTCTATACTTGGAGGGGTCGGCACGATTGCCAGTTTTGGGCACAGGCTGCACGTTGACAAGCTTCTATGATTTCGGTACTTTTCTAGTCGTCATTGAAAAGTGAAAGAGACGTGTCAACACAGGAGCGCGGGTTCCAGTGCACAGGTTTTCAGTACTATAGCTGCCCCGTTGGTCGAGTGGTAAGAGGCCCTGACTACGCAATCGACGGGGCTCGGGTTCGATCCCCGACTGGGACAAGCATTTGCGTGATGAGCATAAATGTTTGTATTTCCGGGTTTGGGTGTTTATTAAATATATTCCAGTATTTATATATGTATTTCTATGTATTAGTATCGTTGACTAGCACCCATTACACAAGCAAATAATTTGCTTACTTTGGGGTTAGATCAGTAAGTGTAATTTGTCCCGTGAATCCCATCAGGGCCACTGGCTTTGTTCACGTCTAGATTCAGCAGCGTTTTAAGAACCTCAGTCTGACGGATGCGAATTTCCGGCATATTCACCTCGCATCCAGGTAGACTGGGTGGTTTCGCGTTGGTGGGATCCAGACACAAGTTTTCCACGAATAAAGTAGCGAACAGGT